>JAXGGA010008652.1:0-5000 GCA_038373865.1 Uloborus plumipes | reverse complement strand
TCAATTAATTTTCACTTATTCGTTAAAATTTCACTGTCTATTCCAGGGGTGGCCAACCTTTTGAAAGAGAGTGCCACTATCTGGAGAGAAAAAACTCAGCATACCACATTGTATTTTTCCAACAAACTGTAAATTTTTAAAAAGTTAAACAAAGATTTTAGGTTGGCTGACTATGTAATTCTTACTCAAATGAAACATTTTTTCCCGTAAATCTGAGCAATTGAAATCTAAATGATAATAAAAATAAAACAAGTCCGAACTTATGAGTTATTGTTAATAAACACTTTTATAAATTCTGTGAGTTGGCTTACGCTTAAAAAAAAAAAACAAATAGCATCAAACATTCTATTCTAAAAATTAAACAGTTTGTACTTAATATGGTTTATGAGTCTATATCTTTTTTACCAAGTCTTTAATTTTAGGATTAGTTCTTGAGAATCCCAAGAAGTTTAAGGGTTTTAAGTGCTATCAATTAATATTCAACGGTATTTAGATTTTTCTACATTCATAACAAAAAATATTCGTCTAGAAGCGTATTTGAACAAATCTACAACAGCATCAGACGGCTAAAGTGTGTAAATGTGAAAAAATTTTGTTGGTACAAATTTCCAAATTTTTATGTAACGTGGATGACTTTCTGTTGAAATAAGCTTTTTCATTTGATTACTAATGTAAAAGGTCAGTAATTCTGATTTGGATTTCAGAAGGGTAACAAGTAGTGTCTTGCAGAGAAATAGACAAAGAATTTAAAAAGATCAGCATTTTTTTATGACCCTGAAAATCATCAAACCTAACACTGATACTTAAAATAGGTGTAAAATTTTCTCCATGTATCATTGGAAAATTATTAAATTTGGGTTGATACTTTAGTATTAAATTCAATTTTTTGTTCTTTTTTCTCCAAAGTAGAGAGAAACAAAACATTCAGAGCTCTAATTCGTAGTTTGTTAATACAGTGAACTCTATAGGGTCACCAGCAAAGAAAAGGTTTCATTCTTTGGTAAGGAGTTTCTGATAAATAATTCGATGATACTTTTGGAGTTTTTTTCAAAAATTATTTTCAAGTAATGTAACAAAAACAATTTAAGGATCTTTTTTTGTGCAACCACACCGAATTTTGTCCAATTTTGAATTGCCTTTTATTTTCATTCATATTCATTTCAAGTTTCATTTTTATTTAGCATGTAATTTTTTTTTTTTTTTGATACGGTGCAATAGTTAGCCGAAATTGCATCCCAAGGGTAAAGGGGGAGCATGGAGCTACAACGTAAACCTCCCATAAAGGTACCATATGCAACCAGCAGTTTTAACTTTGTATAAGCATATGCGTTTCTGGACAAATATTTTTTTAAACTTTTGATGAAACACTGCGAAAAATAGATGTTGGTTTACAGCATATCATACAGCACATTTGCATTTTACAGTTTTAAACTGGAACCTCTGCTGCCAGTATTATACTATTGTTTTACAGAACACTACAGCTAATTTTATGTTAACATTGCTAATATTACCGTGATAAACTGTAAAATAGCTAGTTTTACAGTTTATTACTGTGCTTTTACAGAGTTAAACAGGAACCTCTGCTGCCAGTATTATACTGTTGTTTTACAGAACACTACAGCTAATTTTATGTTAACATTGCTAATATTACCGTGATAAACTGTAAAATAGCTAGTTTTACAGTTTATTACTGTGCTTTTACAGAGTTAAACAGGAACCTCTGCTGCCAGTATTATACTGTTGTTTTACAGAACACTACAGCTAATTTTATGTTAACATTGCTAATATTACCGTGATAAACTGTAAAATAGCTAGTTTTACAGTTTATTACTGTGCTTTTACAGAGTTAAACAGGAACCTCTGCTGCCAGTATTATACTGTTGTTTTACAGAACACTACAGCTAATTTTATGTTAACATTGCTAATATTACCGTGATAAACTGTAAAATAGCTAGTTTTACAGTTTATTACTGTGCTTTTACAGAGTTAAACAGGAACCTCTGCTGCCAGTATTATACTGTTGTTTTACAGAACACTACAGCTAATTTTATGTTAACATTGCTAATATTACCGTGATAAACTGTAAAATAGCTAGTTTTACAGTTTATTACTGTGCTTTTACATAGTTAAACAGGAACCTCTGCTGCCAGTATTATACTGTTGTTTTACAGAACACTAAAGCTAATTTTATGTTAACATTGCTAATATTACCGTGATAAACTGTAAAATAGCTAGTTTTACAGTTTATTACTGTGCTTTTACAGAGTTAAACAGGAACCTCTGCTGCCAGTATTATACTGTTGTTTTACAGAACACTACAGCTAATTTTATGTTAACATTGCTAATATTACCGTGATAAACTGTAAAATAGCTAGTTTTACAGTTTATTACTGTGCTTTTACAGAGTTAAACAGGAACCTCTGCTGCCAGTATTATACTGTTGTTTTACAGAACACTACAGCTAATTTTATGTTAACATTGCTAATATTACCGTGATAAACTGTAAAATAGCTAGTTTTACAGTTTATTACTGTGCTTTTACAGAGTTAAACAGGAACCTCGGCTGCCAGTATTATACTGTTGTTTTACAGAACACTACAGCTAATTTTATGTTAACATTGCTAATATTACCGTGATAAACTGTAAAATAGCTAGTTTTACAGTTTATTACTGTGCTTTTACAGAGCTAAACAGGAACCTCTGCTGCCAGTATTATACTGTTGTTTTACAGAACACTACAGCTAATTTTATGTTAACATTGCTAATATTACCGTGATAAACTGTAAAATAGCTAGTTTTACAGTTTATTACTGTGCTTTTACAGAGTTAAACAGGAACCTCTGCTGCCAGTATTATACTGTTGTTTTACAGAACACTACAGCTAATTTTATGTTAACATTGCTAATATTACCGTGATAAACTGTAAAATAGCTAGTGTTACAGTTTATTACTGTGCTTTTACAGAGTTAAACAGGAACCTCTGCTGCCAGTATTATACTGTTGTTTTACAGAACACTACAGCTAATTTTATGTTAACATTGCTAATATTACCGTGATAAACTGTAAAATAGCTAGTTTTACAGTTTATTACTGTGCTTTTACAGAGTTAAACAGGAACCTCGGCTGCCAGTATTATACTGTTGTTTTACAGAACACTACAGCTAATTTTATGTTAACATTGCTAATATTACCGTGATAAACTGTAAAATAGCTAGTTTTACAGTTTATTACTGTGCTTTTACAGAGTTAAACAGGAACCTCTGCTGCCAGTATTATACTGTTGTTTTACAGAACACTACAGCTAATTTTATGTTAACATTGCTAATATTACCGTGATAAACTGTAAAATAGCTAGTTTTACAGTTTATTACTGTGCTTTTACAGAGTTAAACAGGAACCTCTGCTGCCAGTATTATACTGTTGTTTTACAGAACACTACAGCTAATTTTATGTTAACATTGCTAATATTACCGTGATAAACTGTAAAATAGCTAGTGTTACAGTTTATTACTGTGCTTTTACAGAGTTAAACAGGAACCTCTGCTGCCAGTATTATACTGTTGTTTTACAGAACACTACAGCTAATTTTATGTTAACATTGCTAATATTACCGTGATAAACTGTAAAATAGCTAGTTTTACAGTTTATTACTGTGCTTTTACAGAGTTAAACAGGAACCTCTGCTGCCAGTATTATACTGTTGTTTTACAGAACACTACAGCTAATTTTATGTTAACATTGCTAATATTACCGTGATAAACTGTAAAATAGCTAGTGTTACAGTTTATTACTGTGCTTTTACAGAGTTAAACAGGAACCTCTGCTGCCAGTATTATACTGTAAAACCAACAGCTTATTTTTCGCAGTCAAGAAGGCGAAGAAATCTCACAGAAGTAATTTTAATACCATTTGAATTTCAACTTGAACGAAGATATATGGAATATTTTAATTGCAAGTCGAAAAAGATAATAAAAAACTTACCTTAACTTTAAGAGGGTGTTAGTCGATGTTAAGAATGTTATGGTCATGTCATGCAAAGTGTTAAGTTCTTAGATAACGAAAAATGTTAACCCTTTCCAATTACACAAATGTAATTGGAATCACTCAATCTGGAGAAAAAATTTCACCCATTAATGCCTGACATTTTTTTCCCAAAGATATTTTGTATATTGGTTAAAAACAGTGTTTAATGGACAGGAAAAATAATAAAAAAATATTATGTAAAAATTAATTTTTTTTATTAAGAAAAGAAAAATCGTCCTTTAAAAGTTACGATAGACCCCAGAGGGTGTATACTTTTTTACCATTTTTTTTTCTGCCTACGATGTAATATTTAAAAATACATTTTATAAGAAGAAATAAAATCAGCAATTAACATAAACAGGGAAGCTGGGAACAACTTTGAAAACTTAGCTTTTTTTCTTGAGATTGTGAACAATGTCATTTTTGATAAAGGTCATATTAAAACTGCTAGAGAACACACCTTACAAAGGTTATGTGCTGCAATATGTTAATGACGAATTCAAACAATACCAAGGTACTAATTGAACACTATTATTTGGTTCAAATGTTCATTTTGGGTAAATTTAGACCCTTTTTTGGACCGTCCCTAAAAAGCGACGCTAGGCAATAATGGGTTAAATTAAAATAAAAAAAAAATTTACCTTACATTACACTCATATGAAATGATATAACATAAGAATTTCCATACGATAGTTCAGCTTGTGCAGCGGTTCAATGAAACGGTGTGACTGATTTAGTGATTCTCAGAAACATATTTTACTTCGCATTTTTTCTAGTATTAGAAGGAAAAATAAGGTAACCAAGACATGTTTACTCTTGCTTCTAAAATAAAATTGATGTTAGAGAGGACTGAAGAAAAAAATCGTTAACTTGAAAAAAAAAGAAAAGAAATATGTACACTGCAAAAAAAAAAGTTGTTGTTTTTACAGTATAATACTGAAAGCAGAGGTTTCAATTTAAAACTGTAAAATGCACAG
>JAXGGA010008651.1:0-55654 GCA_038373865.1 Uloborus plumipes | reverse complement strand
ATTTTCTTTTTGGATAATATTTTTTTTAAATTCTACATCATTATAACTGCACCTGCTATTCTCTTTCTCTTTTTTTTTGTTAATTTAAAATAGATTGTATTTTATTATTATTTTTTTTTCATTTTATCCATAATTATTTTTTACTTTTATTTATTTATTAATTTATTATTATTATTATTATTTAAAAATGTATACGCATATTCATTTTTTTTCTTTTGATTATTTTTTAATATATTTGTTTTCCATTCTTTTTACTTATTTACTGTCTAAAATTTTTTCGTGCGACCTCCGCCGCATCTGCGCACGCGCCAAGTCTCTTCTGACTCTCTCGAAATAGGGGGAAAATGCAACGAGGAAGTAGCAAGCGAACAAAAACTGAAGGCATCGAGAAGTGCGCATCCTAAATCTGTCTCCCCTTTTTCAAATGGAAACGTTCGTGGCTGCCAGGTGCACAATACGCAAACAGACAGTATTTACTTTTATATTTATCCATTTATTTATTTATTTTTTTTACTACCTTTTTGTAAAAAATTTTACTTATATGTCGTTGTTTTTCTTATTGAGCAAAATTATTTTTCTTCTGTATGTATTAAAATTGAATGTTTACCCACGTGAGTTGTTTTGTAAATTTTCAGGTACGTCATCCCATAATTTGTTAAATTTAACTCCATTGAGTATGTACAAAGGGATAACATATTTAGAAATAAAAATCTTACCTCCAGTGTTTTCCAGTTTAACCTGAATAACCAATAGCTTCGCAACCATTAATCTTATATGCGTACTCCCAATTGCAAAAAAAAAAAAGGTGTAGTGCTAAGGTACTGATAGTTTGAGGCGGAAAAGAGGTTTAGGGATGGAAAGATAATTGAAGTGAAACTTTTATAGTTTATTTTGGATGTGTTTTGTGTAAGTCTAAAGTCCCAAAATATCATTCTTTCACTACCGCTAGTAAAAATATGCAAACATTATTTCTATGAAAACAAACATTTAATTCATATTTTTGCATTTTATTCTAAAATGTTGAATAAATTAAGAAAACCATTCAAAAATAAATTTTATAAAAGAATTAAATTAACTCACTAGTGACGGATTGAGAGAGTTTAAAATGCTTTAGCACTTAATGTTCATAAAATAAATAAATAAATATTACTTCTTTTAATAATATCATTGTTGACGTAATGAATTCTGTAAAGGAAGAAAATACAAATCATCTTTACTAGAAGTATCCTTAATTGAAAGTTTATTTCAGAAATACGTCAAGTGCACCTTTTTAAAAATTTTCAGAAAGCTAAGGCAAGTCCTAACTTCTTAAGTAAAGTCTTTGGCTAGAAAAAAAAATATACAGTGAATTCTCACTTATGCGCCGGCCCAAGGGACAAACAGAACAAGAAGTTCTGTCAAGAACTAAACGAGCCTACTTTCCCGTACATCGACATCGGCATTCTCGCATCTGATCATTATTCTCTTGATTATCTGAGACTTAAAATTATGTCAAACATACCTTTTTGGCACTCAAAGCTGATTTCTGAAAGCAAAATATACCCTTTCATCAGATGAAGTAGACACGTAAAAGGTAATTAACGAATAAATAAAGTTTTGTCGCACCTTTTAAAGAGTGTAACTGTTCCTCCGTAGAAAAAATCCTCATCGTTTTCAAAAAAAAAAAATAATAATAATAATAATAATAATAATAAAATAAATAAATGAATAAATAAAAGTACAAAGAGCATCAAAACACATTTTATCAAAGAAAGAAAAAAAAAGAAAAAAAAAACTCGTCCGTTAATAAAATGTCTCGAATTTCACTTTTAATCTGTTGCCAGTTGTTAAATATAAATAAAGAATAAAATGTTCTCGTGAATGAAAAATTTTTGTTACAAAAAAAAAACATCGTCTGCTAAAAAAAAAAATAATAATAATAAATAAAATAAAACAAATTTATAAATAAACAAAAAATCGTCTGCACAGTCAGTAATTTTTTTTTCTGAGCCTGCATTTCCGCCATGTTTGCGGAGTCGGAGTCGGAATCAGAGTCCTCATAGAAGATTACTCAGAAAAGTACGTTACAAACATTATTTATCAAAACCATTTTCTTACAAAGTTAGTTTGAAGGAAATCTGACTTTAAGTTCAGGATCAACATTCAACTTAAATTCCCCGTAGACGCTAATGTTAATTTTTTTTCTGAACGGTTCAATATTGAACGAAAAATGGTTCACATCAAAAAGCGAAATATGGGAATGCATGGGAAAGCCTTTCCGAGATCTTTCAAACAAAAAAAAGTTTATTCCATTCGGATGGTTCACTCAAAAGTTATTAGGTGGGGAAAGGTTGCTTGAACGGTTCAATGTTGAACGAAAAAGTGTTCAAATTGAAAATTTTAATACGGTAATGAAGTATCCTTGCTGAGATCCTTCGAACAAAAAAAAGTTCTTTTAAATCGGACTGTTCACTCAAAAGATATTAGGGGTGACAGCTTGATTGAGCGGTTCAATGTTGAACGAAAAATTGTTCAAATCGAAAATGTAGATACGGGAATGAAGTATCCTTGAAAAGATCTTTCGAACAAAAAAAAGTTTGTTCAAATCGGATTGTTCACTCAAAAGTTAGCATCGCGGGACCGGTTGTTTGAACGGTTCAAAGTTGAACCAAAAATTGTCGAAATCAAAAAATCAAATATAGGAATGAGCTGCACTCGCTGAGATCTTTCGAACAAAAAAAAATTTATTCCATTCGGACGGTTCACTCAAAAGTTATTAGGTGGAGAAAGGTTGCTTAAACGGTTCAATATTGAACCAAAAGTGTTCAAATTGAAAATTTAAATACGGTAATAAAGTATCCTTGCCGAGATGCTTCAAACAATAAAAAGTTTGTTTAAATCGGACTGTTCATTCAAAAGTTATTAGGGGTGACAGCTTGATTGAGCGGTTCAATGTTGAACGAAAAATTGTTCAAATCGGAAATGTAAATACGGGAATGAAGTACCCTTGAAAAGTTCTTTCCAACAAAAAAAAGTTTGTTCAAATCGGGCTGTTCATTAAAAAGTTAGTATCGCGGGACCGGTTTTTTGAACGGCTCAAAGTTGAACCAAAAATTGTTCAAATCAAAAAATCAAATATGGGAATGAGCTGTACTCGCCGAGATCTTTCCAACAAAAAAAAGTTTGTCCAAATCGGAATGTTCATTCAAAAGTTATTAGGGGGGGACAGACAGACCGACAGACCGACCGACCGACCGACCGACCGACCGACCGACCGACGCACAAATTCCCCATCTCAATACCCTACTTTCAAATTTTTAATTTTTCGATATTCATTTTACCTTTTTATTTTTTTAACTTGGCGATATTTTTTGGACTTGGCGATATTTTTTTAACTTGGCGATATTTTTTGGACTTGGCGATATTTTTTAGATGCATTAAGCTACTTTTAATACTTTTTTCGTCTTTCTTTTATCTTTAACGGGAAAGTAGGCTAAAAAGGCGTATAAGTGAGAGAGACGCATAAGTGAACAAGCCTATTTAAAAGACTAAAACGCAAACATAGGTTCTAATGAGAGAATGAATAAGAATGTTTTTATATAAAAGGGACATATTACTACGGTTTAGCAATTACTGTAACGTAACTGCAATTATTAAGAGAAAACAAAAGTTGTAGCATAACTAATTACAAACTGTTCTCTTTAAAACGATCCATAATAGGTAGTTTTCCCTCTCCGAACTCTAGTTCATGCGGAAAAAATGCCTTTCGTGAGCAAAAAAAAGGTGAAAGATCAAAGAGAAAAGTGAAGAAAAATGCTTATTTTTTAAAGAAAATAAATTATATTTTTTACATTTTAGGGAAAATTCGGCGTATAAGTGAAATATTTATCTTTAGAACGACGCATAAATGAATGATTCTATCACTATTTTGATATGGAATGTGCTGGAATCATTTAAAATCGTCGTATAAGTGAAAAAAGCGCATAAATGAGGCGGCGTATAAGTGAGAGTTCACTGTATATATATTTTTTTCAATTTCTCTTAAGCGTTCTTTGTTTGTGCAATAATACAACAAGATTTTTTTTTCAAGCCAAAACCTTTACTTGGTAAGGTTTTTTTAGTTTTAAACGAAAATTTTAAAAAGTGCACCTGACGGTTTTCTGAAATAAACGGTTCAATTATGAAAGAACCAGTGTAAGGCGAACAATTTTTAATCAATTCCATGCAAAAATCATAACAGCTAGTTTTTTTCCTAAGCCTATAAATATTAGCTGTTTTTGTTACATTATGTTATGCCTCTTTGATATAATTTTGATCTGTAATAGTTAATCTTTAAATTAGAGATGCACCGAAAAGCAAAAATTGATTGATTACCGATTAATCGGCAGAGCCGATTAGTGATCAGGAATATTACTTTTTTCTTCTAATTTCTCCATCACTTTTTTTTCCTTCACAATTTCGATTTTCGAAATAATTACTGATTTATTTCTGAGTAATTATTTATTTTTCTGATTTTCTCGAAATTATTTCAAATTTCTTCAAACCAATTTCCATATTATTGCTTATAAACTTATGTTGACAAAACTACACTGCAAGGTTTCTTGACAAAAACATCGTGACGTCAGAGTGACGTTAGCCTATGAAAAACGAGTTAGATAATACGTCACAGCCTACTTGGCGAATTAGAGGAGATCGCTGACTGCTTGTGAGCTCGTACGTATTTAAACATATTTTTCCCGATTAATCGGCCCAATTTTGTCGATTATAAATAATCGGCATATTTGCCGATTTATCGACGCGCCCCTAGTTTAAAAACCCATATTCTGACAGTTAGTAAACACGGAAAAGGAAAGATGATCCTTTTTAGTAAATTTGCTAGTCGCAAAGACAGAATAAAGAAGTATTGATTGTAAATCCTTATACTAAAATCAATTACTTGTTAACAAAAACTGGCAACAGATAAACATTTTAAATCATTGAGTTGTCTTTCCTTGTCGGCCACCAATGACATCAGTTTGCAATCGCGTGAATAAGGGGTTGACGGCAAAAACATTATGATTTAAGTTCTATATAATATGGAAGTTCCAAGCCCATTCTATTAGAGGCAGAAACATTTATCTTTCTTTGTTTTAAATTTTCAAGTATATTTTTACTTTAAAAATCGCGAAAAAGGGTTTAAAGGTTTTTAATTATCTTCGTTAATGAACATCATCCAAAGACGCAACCTGGCAAAGAACACTCTCGATTAACTCTCCTTTCAAAAAAAAAAAAAAACACTCAAAATCGTTAAATCGGTTTTTCCGTTTAAGTGCAAGAGTGCCACAGATAGATACACAGACACGTCGAACTTTATAACCTCCTCCCTTGTTGCGTCGGGGGTCAAAAATGTTTTCATTTGAGTTATTTTTCGTCCCGTCAAGAGAAGAGGCAAAATTCGGGAGCTGCCTCTTCTAAAAATATTTGGGTATTGAAGTCTTAAAACTTTAATTGAATTTTACGTTCTATCTAAAAGTGAAATTTTAAGATCTCTTTTTACTCGTCATGGGGGTCACGATCGTCGGAAGTTGCCATCCGGTACACGGGCCTCGGCTTATTACACTGCGATGCAAAAGTTTAGACAAATGGCAAATATGTGAATAAAAAGAAAACTATTCAACGATATGCTTTCAAATTTCTACTGCAGGTACGCAATATGGTTCCAAATACGTGTCTGGAGTATTCTTAAAACTATAACTGGAATCAAATTTTGGATATTACAAAAGACATTTTTTTACATTGTTGCAAAAGTTTAGACAATAGTCAGATTTTATGCAAATATCCCTTGAAATGTGATTGGTGGAGCAAATGCGAGACTTTATTATTCATTTATAAAGTACAGAGATTGCTGAATAAATAATCAAAATCTCAAAAGCTCTGTAGCTCTCGTGTAAAGAAGATGAGAAAGTTTGGAAGCCGAAATTTGAAAATGAACCTACTTTATTAATTTTTTGTCTTTTAAATCGGCTCTAGTATGGTAGTACGTTATTTTTTACTTTGTGGAGAGCAAATTCATACATGCGTATCGATCAAAAGACCAAGAAAAAATATATTTCTTAAAGATGAAGGAATTGAAAAAACGGCTCGAACTGACGATTTGCCTCTTAATCCTACAAAACTTCAACTTGGGTCTAAAACAGCACGTGGCAGCATAAGTAGATGAACAACAGAATCAGAATGCATAAAAAAACAAAGAATTGTGCTTGAGCCGTTTCAGACAGAGTGTCCCAAATAAGCTAGATTTTATTGGTAAAAGCAGCACAGCATATGATAATTGGATATTTCTCAAGTCTCGCGAAAAGAATTATAATTCATTTAGGCCATCCCAATTTTAATAATTTTTATCAAGGAAAGTACCATTCATTTTTTAGTCACGATGATACATTTGCAGCTTTTCACATAAAAATCTGGCTTATTTGGGACACTCTGTCCGAAAAGGCTCAGGCACAATTCTTTGATTTTTTTAATGCATTCCGATTCAGTTGTTCATCTACTTATGCTGTCACATGCTGTTTTTGACCCAAGTTCAAGTTTTGTAGGATAAAGGGCCGAATCGTCAGTCTCAGCCGTTTTTTCAATTCATTCATCTTTAAGAAATATAATTTTTCTTGGACTTTTTGATCCATACGCATGTCTGAATTTGCTCTCCATAAAGTAAAAAACAATGTACTACCATACTGGAGCCGATTTAAAAGACAAAAAATTACTAAAGTAGGTTCACTTTCAAATTTCGGCTTCCAAACTTTCTCATATTCTTTACACAAGAATTAAAGAGCTTTTGAGATTTTGATTATTTATTCAGCAATCTCTGCACTTTACAAATGAATAATGAATAATTGCATTTCCTCCACCAATCACATTTCAAGGGATATTTGCATAAAATCTGACTATTGTCTAAACTTTTGCAACAATGTAAAAAAATGTCTTTTGTAATATCCAAAATTTGGTTCCAGTTATAGTTTTAAGAACTCCAGACAGGTATTTGGGACCATACTGTGTACCTGCAGTAGAAATTTGAAAGCATTTCGTTGAATAGTTTTCTTTTTATTCACATATTTGCGTTTTGTCTAAACTTTTGCATCGCAGTGTACCTTAAACCCAGCATTGAGAACAAGGGCGTATTTAAGAGGGGCGAGGGGGCCCGCCCCCCCTCCCGAAATCGAGAAAGATTTTTTGACGAGAAAGTAGGTGTTTGGTTCGTGTTTGCTAAAAACAAAACCTTAAGAAAAAAGCCCGCTCTCTATTAACATTGTTTTCAAAGGTATATAAGGGAGGGCCCCAGAGAGTCTTTCCCTCATCCCCCCCTCCAATTTTTTTTTAAAATAAAGGTAGTTATTATTATTTGGTTTAAGTTTGCTCTTATATTACTTATATACTTTTAGCTTGAAATACATATATGAACAAATAATTATTGCTAATAATAATTCGTTAGACGGCAGTGGTGCAAGCCAAGAGGGTCAGGGAGCCCTTGCGCTTCACTCAAGAGTTTTTCTCTTGAGTAAAGCGCATTAGAAAACGCACAGGAAAAATCCTAATCATTTTGAATAAAAATATTTAAAAAGAAAATATTCAACACATGTAGATTATTAGTCAGCAAATTACGTTTGTCTCTTTCTTCTCATTCCCCTTTTTTTCTAGTCAGTCAGGAAATTAGAGTCTTTAAAATAATACTACACTCAATAAATTTAAAATAAAGTGTAATCATTCTTCCCCGGCAAGAAATTTAAAATAAAGTGCAATCATTTTCGGTTTTAATTTTTTCACAAATAATTTCCAAGCTTTCACTGAACAAAACAAAACAAAAAATCGAAAAGAGGTAGAAGTCCAAGCCGCCAGAGCTAGAAGGGGCGCGTAATGTTTAATCTCTTTACCAGTGGTGAAATTAAAGAATAGAGTGCCTCTCAGTGGCGAGTTTAGGGTAGGAAGTCGAGGCCCGCATATCCGCTAAGCATGAATTCAAAGAAGGCTCATGACCCCTCTTAAAGAGTCCAAAGAGATCTTAAAATTTCGCTTTTACAACGTGTAATTTAATTGCAGTTTCAAGACTTGAATGTCCAAAAATTTTCAGAAGAGAGTTCTTTTCCCGCTTCTTCTTCAATACCTTGGTCAAACATTGCTTTAAATAGTATTTTAGAGATTTAAAATTCAAACAGTTAACGGTATTTGATATCCCCCTTATTTTTCTATAGTCTTTAAGCTTTAAAATGTGTTTTTAGAAAAGAGAGAGCTCCCAAAATTAGTCTCTATGCTCAAAAATTTCCAGAAGAGTCCCTAAATCCTTTTATTATCCTAAATGTTGTCAAACAAAGCCTAAAAGCAGTTGTTTCTATCGAGAATCATGGCGTAAGCGGAGCTATTGAATTATTTTTTAGGGGCGTTTTTAAAAGTTTTTGTGTTCTTTTTCTTTCACGTATGGCTCTCGTTTTTAGAGGGATCTTCATGGAATTCTTGGATGATAAGTTTTTGCTCTTGGGTGTAATGGGCACCTCTGCTAAAAGTAAAAATTTGAACCTCCAGTTTCAAAAAATAGAGATTAAAATTGCATTCTTGAAGCTTCAATGCCGCAAAATTTCGAGGCACAGCGCCCGAATCCTGCCTCTTCTCTTGACGGTATTAAATATAACCTAAATAAAAATGTTTTTAAACATTAATTTCGAAGCATTTCGGGAGAGAGTCCTTGCTAACGTTACTACCAAAGATGGTCTAAAATAAAGATGGCTTAAAGTTTCAATTTTGAAAATTATCGGTGGGAGATCCCTAATCACTTTTTGTCTCTTAACGTCTCCAAAGAGAACGCAAAATTGCGCATCTATGTCCCGAAAATCTTTCAGGAGACGGTCTTTGAACTTTTACTTCCCAAAGATAACTTAAATGAGACTTCAGTTTAAAATAAAAAACTCATCTTCTATTCTTTTACTCTATCATGAAGAAATATATCCTAAGTTGTGCTTCAATGTCAAAATATTTCAGGAGAGCTGTTCCAAGTCTTCTCAATTCCTTTAACGTCACTGAAGATAGCCTGAAATAGCGTGTTTAGAATTTAAGTTTCAGTAAGTTTCCCAGAGGAGTCTTAATCCTCCAACGTCATCAAAGGTAGCATACAAAATTTCAATTTTGAAAAAAAGTTTTGGAGGGAATTCTGAACTTTGTAATTTTTTATCTTTTCCAAAAATTACAATATTTTAATTCAATTTGAAAATTTCTACCTGTCTTACAGCAATAGCGAAAAAAAAAAAAAAAAAAAAGAAAGTTGAGGGGGGGAGTGGCTAAGCTTGATTATATGCAAAAATTTAAGGGGAGATGCTATACACCAGGACAAATAATATGACATAAAAAAGTGGGGGTCCAAAATGATATCCGACGGAGATAGGGGCGGTTAAAGTTTAGGGTCAAAAATTTCAAAAATTTATAAAACACGGAAAAATGTAGTGATTCTTTTGACGTTTTCACTAAAAATATTCTTAATAGATGTTCTTTCTCGAAAAAAATTGATGAAGATTAATTTCAAAAATTGTCGACAGAGGGCACTTTAGACTTTGGAGCTAAAAACAACTACTTTTTACCGTTTTTTTTTTTTTTTTTGTATTTTTGTAACAGATTCCAAAAGTTTAAACTCAAACTTAAATTTTGAGCCCAAAATATCAACTTATTTCGGGTATAAGGTAGCGAAAAACTAGGACCAAACGTAAAAAATCGTGTTTTTCTGGTTTGAAACTTGCCGTTTCGTGTAAAAAAAAAAACAAAAAAAAAAAAATTATCTGACGACACTAATAATGCGAAAATAAAATCAGATGCACACTTTTGAAACTTAAAAAAAAAAAAAAAAATTATTATTATTATTTTTTTATGTCGCCATATTGAATCAAATTTCGAAAAACAATTTGTTTCGCCAAATTGTGCGCAAATTTGGCTATATGTCGCCAACTTGAATTCTAAAACTTGGAGACCAAAATCTTGGCGGTTTACCACTAAAGCGCGATTCAGATTGCGAGCGAAACGCGCGGGCGAAGCGAACTTTTCCCCGCGAAACCGGTTTTCGGAATGCGTTCCCATGACAACGTTGCGAATATCCGCCTGTCGCGAGCGATCTAGCATGCTAGATATCTTCGCGTGCGAAAGGCGAACGAAATTTGGCAACGAGAGCGACAGCCAGTCAGAGGGAGGGCGCCATCTTTGCTCTGTTTTGACCGCGTGGACATTCGATTTCATTGGCTCTCGCGAGATGCACGCGCTTTATCCTAGTGGGTGAATACCATCACGTGACTTTCGCCCGCATCTAGTATGAATGATCGGAATTTTTCAACTGCGAGCGAAAAACGCTTCGTTCGCTCGCAATCTGAATCGGCCTTAAAGCGTGATTCAGATTGCGAGCGAAACGCTCGGGCGAAGCGAACTTTTCCCCGCGAAACCGGTTTCGGGAATGCGTTCCCATGACGACGCGGCGAATATTCGCCTGTCGTGAGCGATCTAGAATGCTAGATATCTTCGCGTGCGAAAGGCGAACGAAATTTAGCAACGAGAGCGACAGCCAGTCAGAGGGAAGGCGCCATCTTTGCTCTGTTTTGACCGCGTGCACATCCGATTTTATTGGCTCTCGCGAGATGCGCGCGCTTTATCCTTAGTGGGTGAATACCATCTCGTGACTTTCGCTCTCATCTAGTGTGAATGATCGGAATTTTTCACCTGCAAGCGAAAAAAAGCTTCGTTCATTCGCGTCGCTCGCAATCTGAATCGGCCTTAAAGCAGCTTTAAGTAGTCTCCATATCGTAGCATTACTTACTGCTTTAAAACTAACTCTGATTTATCCCAAAAGGGGTAAAAGACACCCTTTAAAACATTCCAACGTCACCACAAGGAGAGGTGAATAACTAGATCCCACTTATAGCCTAAATGCCAAACAAGAAACTTCTAAGATAAAAGATAACTAAAAAAATGTAAATATGTTAAATATCCAATATCTTAAAAGATGCTAAAATTTAATTGCTTAACAGTGAGAATTAATTAGCATACATTAATTGGTTGGACCAATCATGTATTGCCTAGATATGAAACAGAATTTGGTAATTTTATATCACTAGAAAATGTTTCTTTTTCTTGCAAGAAGCAAAATAATGGCCAGCTACACAAATAATGAAATGGCCGACACATGCATTTCGTTTACGGGGCTGCGCATGGGAATGCACTGAAAGCCCAGCGTTTGTACCGGGAGCGATTCCCACCAAGACGCTTACCGGACCGCAAAACTTTTGAAAGTTTACATCACCGTCTCAGAGAAACTGGCTCATTTGCAAACGTGAGGCTCGACGCTGGGTGTACCAGAGGCGCAAGAACATTGACACTTGAAGAGAATGTGTTGTCCAAATTCGAAGTACAACCGGAGACGAGCACGAGAGCTGTAGCCTCGGATACAAATGTGAGCCATGCTACGGTTTGGCGAGTGTTGGCAGCCAAAGGACTGCAGCCCTACCATGTACAGTGTGTGCACGCTTTGAAAATCACTGACCATCAGCCACGTGTAGATTTCTCGCAATGGTTCTTCCATCAGTTGGCTGCACAACCACCATTTGCAGCATACGTTTTATTCACAGATGAATGCACGTTCACGTGGGAAGGAATTTTCAATAGCCACAATAATCACAAGCGGGCTGACACAAACCCACACGCCACCCGTCTTCATTCGTATCAAGAGCGATTTATTGTGAATGTGTGGGCTGGAATCGTCCATGACCATTTGATCGGGCCATCGGCCATACCTTCTGCCAAGCCGCTTGGACGGCAGTTCATACCTGGTATTCTTGAGAGAGGTGCTGCCAACCCTACTGCAAAATGTTCCAGCTTACATAAAGGCTGGTATGTGGTTCCAGCACGATGGAGCGCCAGCAGATTTCAGCGCGGATGTGCGACAGGCATTAAATACAGAATATCCAGGCCGATAGATTGGACATCGCCCATAAATGGTGGTCCCATAAATTGGCCGGCACGATCACCTGACTTCTCCTGTTTCGACTTCTTCCTCTGGGAACTCATGAAAAGCTTTGTTTAAGACCAAGGATCATGCTGTTTTACAATCACTTCATTTCTGCATAACTGCAAGAAATGAAACAGTTTCCGAATGCCTATAACACATTTTATATATTCCAAAATTTTTCTGATCACACTTGTATTCTACGGTTGGTTATTTAACGTTGACGCGTAAAGCAGACTATGGTCACATTTATATGAATGAACTGTGTATATGCAGTGAAGCAAATGATTTTCTTCAGTACAATTGCTTCTTTTTCGTCAAACTTAAAAACTATTTGATAAGAAAGACAACGTTTTTTGAAAAAAAAAAACAGAATACGTGTTTTGGGGTTTCACAGAGCCACTTCTCAATGCATATGCAGGGACGTCATTTCAAGTTTTTCCAGGGGGGGCGGTAAAGGGTAAAAACGCAATAAAATTTCACCAGAAAACAACAAAAACCACGCCCAGTTATATGTAAATACATTGATTTCTCAAAGTCAGGGGGGGGGGGAATTAACCCCCCAGCCCCCTCCCTGAATGACGGGACTGTGCATATGGTAGTTCGCTTCGAGATGAAAATTATTATCTACATCCTGAAGCCTAAATTTGACAGCCGATGCTAGTATTCCTTTTAACTCCAAAATATGTGTAAGCAGTATCCTGCGCGGTGCATACTGCAGTATTTGACTATGCTCATTGTTTTCAGACAAATGTTTCATTTCTTCGTAAATTTTCAAGCTACTTCGCATTGAAAAAAATTGTTATGTTCTGAAATTTTCAAAAGTTCAGAAGCATGCTTGGAGAGTCTTTCCAATCAAAAGTTAATCTTGTAACTTTGTTTCGAATTATGTTTTCATAGCACTTATTATTTTACGTGTGCAGAATGAAAGTTGGATGTGACTCTGGGGATTTAATAATATTTTCAGAACCTTTTGTGTGTGTGTGTAAAATGGCTTTTTATTCAAAAGTCTGTAATATTCGGACTCTCAAAGTACTTTTATTCAATTTTGTATTTATTTTTCTTTTTACGAAATAAGCTTAAACTTTCATTATGTGTGGCGAAGAAAAATCTCAGCGCTTTTGGAGAGGAAAAATAGTTCGCCTTTTATTTGCTGTGGGTTTGTTAACATTTTTCTTTTGGTCAAATATATTTTAAATCCTTCGTATATTTCTCTTGGAGGCAGCACCCGCTGAAAGGTAAATGTTTCCTTTTTTCTTATATTATTCGCACGATGTATTAAACTAATGCACATCTGTGAATATTAAAGCCTCATGAATCTACTTTTCGTTTCCGGAAAAAAATTGCTGATAAAAGTGAAACAAGTCATGGCCGGTGAATGCATGACTACAAATAATGCTCCGCTAGCTTGGTTATACTATCCAGACACTGCAGATTCGTTCTTATTAGAACTCATCAGTCTGGAATAGGTAGTAAACGAGCGGGAGGCAGAAAACATCTTATAGAAGCTAAGAAAGCAAAACAAACTGATAGCTAATGAAACATTTGCACAACAACGAAAGACCGCAGAAATAATACGGTTCAACTCGTAAATTGGCATCCAGGTCGTTTTCTACCTATTCCTGACTGATGAGTTGTAATAAGGACGAAACAGCCGTCTCTGGATGTTATAATCGAGCTGGCGGTGTATTATTTGCAGTTCTGCCTTAGCCCTGGTTCAGAGGCGGTAACTTACTGCTTCATGTACAACTGTTTAAAAATCATAAAACTGATACATGCTCACATCTAAAAAGAAAGCTCTTTCACACAAGAAATTTATGTCTTACATGTATACCATAAAATATTTTATAATGTTTATTGTTCGTGAATACTATCTCGAACAAAATAATACTATTTTCATCATTAAAAATATGTACCTTTGTAGTCAAAATTTAAATAATAGAAGTAACGACTAGCTGCCAGGGCAGCTAGATTAGCTTCCTGCGGCATATTGATGCATAACGTCCCCCTTCTCTAACTTTTACCTCATTCTGAAGTTATATTATTTGATAGAATTTAATGTTCATTCGATTTCAAGACATACCACGCACGTGGACCGGCGTTGCACGGGCACTTCGTGCCTTTAAAGTAGTGAGGAAAATTTCAAGAAACTACTCCCCGCCAAGGCGGCTCGCTAACAGGCGCTTCACGCCTTTACTTTTTTCCTACATAAAAAATCATTCGAATTATTGAGATGCTACGCGCCTTCAAGATGGTGAGGAGAGTTTCAGTAAGTTCAGCTCGCTCAAAGAAAAAAAGCAGACATAGGGCCGAATTCAAGTGAAACACCATTGCAATCGCTTCGAGACGATCGCAAATTGCCATCGCTACTGGAAGTCGAATTACATTAGAATCGCATCTCGTAGCGATTGTAACGCATCCAAATTTGGGAATTTGCGATTGCATTAGTGATTTGCGATCGTCCGTGTTTCACTTGAATTCCTGCCATAGACACTTAGTTTTTAATAAAAGTAGATGGCTTTTCAACAAATGAATGTTTCAAAATATTACAAGTAGCTAAGCGATAAAAATTCTACGTAAGTGGGGCGCTTATGAGTTTCGTGTTTGATTTAGTTAAGCCTTCATTCAAAATTCTCATTATCATTGTTATTTCTGTTTCATAGCAACGACGGTTTGCAGGAATGGATTTCATATTTAATCATTTATTAGGCTTAATCGCTTTAAACTTGACTACTTATTAATTGATATCTTCGCTAATTAAAATCGTATAATTATATCAATTGAAACTAATGAAGCCTGAAAAATTACCTATCTATCGGTACCTGGTTCGACTTTCAGGTCATTGGCGTTCAGGAGAAAGAAGCGTGACATAAAAAGATAGTTAGAAAGATAGTTAGAAAGAAAGATAGTTAGAAAGATACTCAGTTTTTAATATAAGTAGATTAAAAACAAATTTGTAAATGATTTTAGACACTTGTGTTGAAGTTACAAGAATTCCTTTCTTCACAGAAATGGAAATGAGATTACGGATGAAAGATCATGTGACAAAATATGAAGCTGATTTTATAGAATACTAGCGGTACCCGCACGGCTTTGCCCGTGGTATAAAATTAAAAGTTCATTTGTAAAATAATTGATATAGCAGAAAAAATGCTCTATTTTAGTTTTATTCAACTATAATTCCTTCAAAGTGATATAAAGATCTGATATGGACCCCACACTACTTAATTTTACGTGTAAATTTCTTAGTAGACCCAAGCAGCACAAAGGCGTTCAAAACACGTTCTGCAACACGTACAGAGCGCACCAGCCGGCACGTTCAAAACACGTTCTCGCAGCACGTGTTGTCAACGTCTATGTGTCTCATCGATCGATGGTACTATCACACGTCAAAATCTGGTGTTGACCACCGTTTTTTGTCCCAATTTTGAACGTGAAATGATAGGTTATATTTAGGTTCTGGAAATACGTTTGTTTTCAGTGCTCCCCAGCTAAAAAAATACACTATGTATACCCCACTATCCGGGCCGTGACGTGTTTTAACCGTGACGTCATTTTTGATCCATGATCGTCGCCATCTTGGTTTTAATTATTTAATTACTTAATTAATTTATTTAATTTAATTATTGATTGTTTAATTACTTTGAATTTAATATATTCATTCCGCGGGATTCGAACGCGGGTCCCTTGCGACTCCAGCAGGACACGCTAACCACTGGACGCTACTTGATCATATTGAGGGGGAAAAATAATACTTTAAAAGAAAAATTTTTTTGCAGGAGGCGCCATCTATGAAAGACTAAGGGCGTAAATCATATCATTTTATTAGTATGAATATAATGTTAATTTACTGAAATGCATGCAAATCTGATTAGAATCTTGGGAGAAAGAGTTGTTTAGGATAAAACTTAAAGTTTCTGCAGATATTATTCCTCCCTCTTTTCTAAAAAGCAGCAATTCACGACCTCAATTCTGAGAAATTAAGCACCTCCTTAAGCACTGAAATGACACTGTGATAATATTACTGTTTTTACACGTCAAATATCACGTTCCTTAAACACTGAAATGACATCGTGATAATATTACTGTTCTTGCACGTCAAATATCACGTTCCTTAGGCACTGAAATGATACCGTGATAATATTACTGTTATTGCACGTCAAATATCACGTTCCTTAAGCACTGAAATGACACCGTGATAATATTACTGTTTTTACACGTCAAATATCACGTTCCTTAGGCACTGAAATGACACCGTGATAATATTACTGTTTTTACACGTCAAATATCACGTTCCTTAAGCACTGAAATGACACCGTGATAATATTACTGTTTTTGCACGTCGAATATAACGTTCAAGGGACACTTAGCACCGTTATTTGACCAATAACACCATTTTTGCACCAAATTTGAACGTTCTGGTGCTGCTGGGGGATGCCTTAAGTGCTAAAATAGTGCTTGGAGTGAGCAAGATAACAATTCAAACATTTGTATCCCTAGTTTGCTACGAAACAATGCAAAAAAAAAAATGTTTTACAATGATTAATCTCCTAAATATCATCGATTTTAACATCATTCAGTGGATTTTTCGCAAAATATCGCCAACAGCGCCAAATTGAACCTAAATCCAAAAAAAAAAAATTTTTTTTTCGCCAATTGGCGTCAAATACTTGGCGATCAAAAGCTTGGCGATATATCGCAAAGTGGTCGCGCCAATTCATATCACTTTTGTTAACCAATTCATATCACCTTGCATTGAAAACACTGATTTACCCGATAAATGGGGTAAAACACCCCCTTGGAACATTCGAATGCAACCCCAAAGGAGATGGACAAAAATAAGCCAAAAGAGAAAATAAGAACAATTTTGTTAATAACAGGAACCAACAGAAATCTTACCAAAGTTTAAAAGAAGAAGAAAGTTTTCTTTCCTAGCTTAAAAAACAAAACAATACATTTTCCGAAATGAAACACTTTAAAAAAAACGATGCAATATCGCAATTGATACGATATTTCGTTAATCTGTGCTTTAGGTACCCTTTTCTCGCTAAATGAACGATAGGCGCGCCAAGCGTGGTAACCCTAGCTATTTTGCGTAGTTGACTTTTTGAAAACGCGCCAAGCAGGGTCCCAAAGCATCTTCACCGGGAAAAAGACAGGGTTGCCAGAGAATTGGAACAAAAAAATACTACGCCTCCTCTAAAAAAAATATTACAAAATACTACTGTTTCCAAACGTTGCCAAAATCAATGTTGCTGAAATGCGAAATCTATGAAAATGAAAAAAAAAAAAAAATCCGCCAAATCTTTTAATTAACTCATTAGTGTATTGGAAACAGGGTTGCCAGAAAAATACTACGCTCCTTATTTGGGCCGAAAAAATACTACCGTAGAATCAAAAATACTACGTCTGGCCGTAGCCTACGAAGATTGACGCTGGCAACCCTGGAAAAAGAAAGAAACAAAAATAAGTATGAACACGTAACCATAGTAACAACATGAAAAGTTGATTTCCGTTGATAAAATAATTAATTTTATCTCTC
Organism: Uloborus plumipes; assembly: GCA_038373865.1. Taxonomy (NCBI): domain Eukaryota; kingdom Metazoa; phylum Arthropoda; class Arachnida; order Araneae; family Uloboridae; genus Uloborus; species Uloborus plumipes. The sequence goes on along the minus strand of JAXGGA010008651.1, from coordinate 38,132 downwards.
TTTTTAAACAAATTTTATTCTAAAGCTCAACCATTTTAGAATCGTTTGGCTTGCTTTACTGAAGGTAAGCCTTGAATTTCGGGATTCTAAAAACAATTGTTACAGCTCTCCTGATGATCGTAGAAACTTCGAAAAAACTTCATTTTGTGCAGAAAATCTTAAGCTTTCGAATGACATAAGACTTGAAAATGTGTGTGAAATATTTCTTCCCTATTTTATCGAATTTCCGCTAAGAATTCGAATAGAAAAAGAACGAAATGGAATTTTCGAAAAATCGCTTCGAGGTGCAAAACTACATGCTACAAACTAATTTTGTACCAAGTGGCATGAAAATCTACCGAACGGCTTTGGCGCTACGCGCGTAACAGACAGACAGACAGAAGGAAAGACAGAAAGAAAGACAGAAGGAAAGACAGAAAGAAAGAGAGACAAACTTTCAGCTTTATTATTAGTAGAGATTTGAAAATAACGATTAAAATTTGAATCGGAGCTCTTTGTAACTCCAAAACAAGCGTCTGCAACATAAATAAATGTTAAAACATAATTAGTGATAAACTTAAATAACTATACTGCCGTGGGCATGTAAAGTGCAGTAACTGCAAATTTTTCGATTTTCATTTTTTTGCATTTTTGAAATCTATGTTACATTAGTTGAATGGTGCAAGCATCTTTTTTTGGTTTCCGATGGAAAAAAAACTGTTTTTTAACCAATGGCAATTAGCAGTAACTGCATTTTTCGTTGCTGTGGGCAGGTAAACGGCAGTATCTGATGCATGTCTGCAGGATGAACATATGAATCGCTGTGCAAAACTTGCATCAAGCCGCAAAAACCGTTTTCCTTTGTACTTAAACTAAGCGAAAGTAGGAGTACCCTAATGGGAGGTCACGGGAGGTCATTGGTTGCACTTGAATGTTCCCAAGGGGGTGTTTTATTCCTTTTGGGGGTGAATCAGTGTTAGTATCAAAGCAGACTTAAGTGATATAAATTGGCGGTACCACTTGACGATATATCGCCAAGTTTTTAGTCGCCAAGTGTTTGTCGCCAACTTGGTGACATATCGCCAAATTGGCGACAAATTTGGCGAACAAATTATTTTATGAGTTTGGGTTCAATTTAGCGCTATTGGCGGTATTTTGCGAAAAATCCACTGAATGATGCTAAAATCGGCAATATTTAGAAAATGAATTGTTGTAAATCATTTTTTGCTTTGTTTCGTGGTACATTTGGGGCGTAAATGTTTGAATTGTCATCTTGCTCATTCCAAGCATTATTTTAAAACTTAAGGCATCTACTAAAAAAATTTACACGTAAAAGGAAGTAGTGTGGGGTCCATACCAGATTTTTTTCTTTCAAATAAAGTTTCTCTCCACTAGCAGACAATATTTTTCACGATTTCAAAGATACGCAAGCCAAACTTGGCAGACGACAAACAAAAATGCAGCAATGAAATGATTTTATTTACATTGTTTTGTTTTCTTTTAATTACAGTTGCTTTCATACTAACAGACGATAGTTTTTGCAGTTTAATCCCTAGCTGTTGCATTTTTAATAGTACTATGAAAAAAATCGTCTGCACAATAAGCATTTGAAGCTTTTTTTTCTTCTCAAAGTGATTTCTTGTTTTGATGCAAAGTACAAAGCATTAACTGATTTGTAGTAATTTTAAAACATCTGGTATGCACGCCACACTACTTCTTTTTACGTTTAAATTCCATAATAAATGCCTCAAGTGTTAAAATAGTGCATTAGATTGAGCAAGATAACAATTCAAACATTTAAAAAAAACCAGTTTGTCACGAATCAATGCAAAATAATGTTTTACAATGATTTATTTTCTAAATATCGCCGATTTTAACATGATTCAGTGAATTTTTCGCAAAATGTGCCCAATAGCACCAAATTAAATCCAAATTTAAAAAAAAAAATCCTTTTTTTCGCCAAATTTATCGCCTACTTGGCGGCAAACACTTGGCGACCAAAAGTTTGGCGATATATCGCCAAGTGGTTGCACCAAATCATATCACTCAATCTGCATTGAAATTAACATTGATTTACCCCACAAAGGGGTAAAAGACCCCATTGGGAACATTCGAATGCAACCACAAGGGGAGGTGCACAACGACCACCCTCCGAGCCTACATACCAAACTAGACGCTTCTACGGCATATAGTTTTTGAGTTATGCGACATACATATGACATACATATGCACATACATACAAACATACATACATACATACGCACATGCATACGTAGATACAGACGTCACGAGAAAACTCGTCGTAATTAACTGAGGCATGGTCGAAAAGGATATTTCGGCTGTTTATATGTTAGTAGGTACATATGCATGTGCTGATTGGTCGAAAAAACTACTCAATATTCATTCGGGGGTGAGCAAAATCAAAATTTAGACCGAATTTTGAGTGAAATTTTCTTTGATCACAATACTTCCTTTACTAAGTAAAAGGAAGTAAAAATGGCTGAAGAATCATCAAGTTTTGCTTCATATTTTGCATAATACAATACAGTTCATTATATTTTTTAATTATATTTCGCGTTCGTTTATATTAAATCTATATCAAGTGGATACACGGTATTTATGTATATTTTTAAATAAAACATATCATTCACAATGCAATAATATATTTCGTAATAACATATCTACTCCGCATGTTGTCGAATATGAAAAAAATTGGACATTTAGTAGCATACTGTGCAGTTACTGCTGACTGCCAGTCAATTCCGCATGACAATTAGAGTGAAAAGGGCAGGTAAATGGCAGTATCTGCTTTACCTCTCTCTGCGCTTGCAAAATCAAAATTCAATCGATTACCCACAAAATATATCGGTATAAACATATAGTATCGCCTATGTTCGAAGTTCAATGTTTTATTGATCTTTGTGGGAAATCAAAAACGCGTTTCTTCAATTATCTCGAAAACTCATTTTTGCAGATACTGCCGTTTACCTGCCCACGGCAGTGTTAACTCCAATTCATTCAACATTTTGGATAGGGGCTGTTCATATAGAAAATTTTCTTTCGACCCAGGTGGTACGACAGTTGAACCACAGATTTCTTTTCCATTGAAAAGAGAAGGTATAAAAAAGTATAAACTGAAAAGTATAAACCAGACGTATGAAACCTTGAAAAAATCCCGCGCTCCAAAAGGTTCGAGTGAAAATTTCAACCCCGTCTTTTAAAGAAAAAAGACTTATGGTACAACATGTGTACCGCCCGGTTCCTAAAGGTTAAAAAGAACAAAAGTGAAATGTTAATGGTAAGATATCTATGTGCTATAGTACGTCACGTAGCATTTTGCAGCAGGCTCACCAGTTTAAGGTGAGGGGGGGGGGGAGAGTGGGTTGTCAAGGGAAGCATACTCAGTATACATAATAAGAAAATAAAAAACAAAATACCTTTGTAAATCTTTGCACAGAAATCGTTTCTAAAACCCGGGGGGGGGGATAGACGCCTTCCCTCTGGCTACCCAAATTACAGATCTTTTTCGTACCGCACGATGAAATTTTTTAAGTCAAAATGAGACCAATGTCCGTCCCCAAATACCTCGTACGCTATGTCGAACTAAATACCTCGTTGCCGACCAACTTCGTTATACATTACCATTGTTATCCAGCTTCACGGAAACAGTAACAATAAAGTAATCATAAGAAAATGGCGCAATAAAAGCTTCTCAAACTTTCAATGAAGGCACAAAAAAAACGGGGTTTTTTGTGAAAACTCGCGTTTTTACAGAAAAAACGCCGACGTAGATGAACTCAGAAACCAAAACTCTATCTAAATACAAATTTTTATCGAAATCGTTAGAGCCGTTTTCGAGATCCGAAAAATAAATAAATATATATATATATATATATATATATATAGACAAGAATTGCTCGTTTAAAGATATTAGATATTATCGGCGGGATTGAGTGGCACGGTAACCGCGGATAATACGAAAAATTGGTAAAAATTGATACTAGTAGCTAAAAAATCTGGATAACACTCACACATATATTATTTAAGTAACAGTTTAAAACGATAACTTAGAATGTGAAAAATATTTGTAAAGGCTGAGAACACTCATAAGTTTAAAAAACATTTTAATGACTTTTATATTATCGCACCACTAGTAGTCTGTGGAGTTAGCGACAAAAACAGCCGAAATATTTCACTTCCGGATACCAGTGTGAAATTTGGTACAGACCTTAGGTACATATATAAGAACAAAAAACCGCCGGGAGACACTTGATCAGGGGTCATGAACTCCCGTGATGACGTCATCAAGATGGCCGCTTTTACAGGTAAATACGTTCGTTTAATTGCTTAAACTCCATCATAGATTAAAATATTGCAAAACTCAAATGTATCATCTGAAAGCTCTTTAAAAGAGCTATTTAGAAACATTTAATTTTTCTTTCTGAGGTCAAGGGGCCACCTGTAATGACGTCATCAAAATGGCCGCTTTTACAGGTAAATACGTTTCTTTAACTTCCCCTAAAACTCCATCATAGATTTAAATATTTCAAAACTCAACTATATCATCTGAAAGCGCTTTAAAAGATCTATTTAGAAAGATTTAATTTTTCTTTCTGAGGTCAAGGGCTCACTTGTGATGACGTCATCAAAATGGCCGCTTTTACAAGTAAATACGTTCGTTTAACTGCTTAAAACTCCATCATAGATTCAAATATTGCAAAACTCAAATATATCATCTGAAAGCTCTTTAAAAGAGCTATTTAGAAAGATTTAATTTTTCTTTCTGAGGTCAAGGTCCCACCTGTACTGACGTCATCAAATGGCCGCTTTTACAGGTAAATACGTTTGTTTAACTCCCCCTAAAACTCCATCATAGATTCAAATATTGCAAAACTAAAATGTATTATATAAAAGCTCTTTAAAAGAGCTATCTAGAAAGATTTAATTTTTCTTTCTAAGGTCAAGGGCCCACCTGTGATGACGTCATTTGAGGCCATTTTGATGACGTCACTACAGGTGGGACCTTGACCTCAGAAAAAAAAATTAAATCTTTATAAGTAGCTCTTTTAAAGAGCTTTCAGATTATATATTTGAGTTTTGCAACATTTGAATCTATGATGGAGTTTTAGGGGGAGTTAAACAAACGTATTTACCTGTAAAAGCAGCCATTTTGATGACGTCATCACAGGTGGGCCCTTGACCTTAGAAAGAAAAATTAAATCTTTCTAAATAGCTCTTTTAAAGAGCTTTCAGATGATATGTTTGAGTTTTGCAATATTTGAATCTATGATGGAGTTTTAGGGGAAGTTAAACAAACGTATTTACCTGTAAAAGCGGCCATTTTGATGACGTCATCACAGGTGGGCCCTTGACCTTAGAAAGAAAAATTAAATCTTTCTAAATAGCTCTTTTAAAGAGCTTTCAGATGATATATTTGAGTTTTGCAATATTTGAATCTATGATGGAGTTTTAGGGGAGTTAAACAAACGTATTTACCTGTAAAAGCGGCCATTTTGATGACGTCATCACAGGTGGGCCCTTGACCTTAGAAAGAAAAATTAAATTTTTCTAGATAGCTCTTTTAAAGAGCTTTCAGATGATATATTTGAGTTTTGCAATATTTGAATCTATGATGGAGTTTTAGGGGGAGTTAAACAAACGTATTTACCTGTAAAAGCGGCCATTTTGATGACGTCATCACAGGTGGGCCCTTGACCTTAGAAAGAAAAATTATATCTTTATAAATAGATCTTTTAAAGCGCTTTCAGATGATATAGTTGAGTTTTGAAATATTTAAATATATGATGGAGTTTTAGGGGGAGTTAAACAAACGTATTTACCTGTAAAAGCGGCCATTTTGATGACGTCATTACAAGTAGGCCCTTGACCTCAGAAAGAAAAATTAATTTTTTTAAATAGCTCTTTTAAAGAGCTTTCAGATGATATGTTTGAGTTTTGCAATATTGGAATCTATGATGGAGTTTTAGGGGGAGTTAAACAAACGTATTTACCTGTAAAAGCGGCCATTTTGATGACGTCATCACAGGTGGGCCCTTGACCTTAGAAAGAAAAATTAAATCTTTCTAAATAGCTCTTTTAAAGAGCTTTCAGATGATATGTTTGAGTTTTGCAATATTTGAATCTATGATGGAGTTTTAGGGGAAGTTAAAGAAACGTATTTACCTGTAAAAGCGGCCATTTTGATGACGTCATTACAGGTGGGCCCTTGACCTCAGAAAGAAAAATTAAATCTTTCTAAATAGCTCTTTTAAAGAGCTTTCAGATGATATATTTGAGTTTTGCAATATTTGAATCTATGATGGAGTTTTAAGCAGTTAAACGAACGTATTTACCTGTAAAAGCGGCCATTTTGATGACGTCATCACAGGTGGGCCCTTGACCTTAAAAAGAAAAATTAATTTTTTTTAAATAGCTCTTTTAAAGAGTTTTCAGATGATATGTTTGAGTTTTGCAATATTTCAATCTATGATGGAGTTTTAGGGGAAGTTAAACAAACGTATTTACCTGTAAAAGCGGCCATTTTGATGACGTCATTACAGGTGGGCCCTTGACCTCAGAAAGAAAAATTAAATCTTTATAAATAGCTCATTTAAAGAGCTTTCAGATGATATATTTGAGTTTTGCAATATTTGAATCTATAATGGAGTTTTAAGCAGTTAAACGAACGTATTTACCTGTAAAAGCGGCCATTTTGATGACGTCATCACAGAATGACCTTGGCTTCCGATCAAGTGGCTCCCGGCGTTTTTTTGTCCTCCTATGAGAATATAAGTCCCTCATAAAATTTCAGACTGGTATCCGGAAGTGAAATATTTTTGCACTAACTCTAAGGGAACCCAGCTTGTTGCAAGTGAAACCTTTGAGTTTGACACTTTATGCCAAATATAAAAACATTCAGAAGAGAAAAAATTTGAAACGTTTAACAAGTAGTTGATCTCGCAAATGTTTAGAATGCTTGGAGTTCTGAATAAAAATAACTTGATTGTATTTAAATTGCTTATAAGGAAGTCTTAACTATTATAATCAACTAAACTATTTTTCAGAGTTAAGCTTTGAAAGTTTGAAACGTTTGTTAACAACTGGTCAGCATATTGTTTTTTTACCATTTCCAGAATAGCACCCCCAAGAAGTGGCAGCCATTCTCTTTCATGTAGCACCTCTATCGGTGCATAGCCATTACCACAAGAATTGTGACATCCATTAATCTCTTCAGATGGATGCACATGGGTCATTGTCGACACGTAACTGTATTGGGAATTTTAATTTGGATAATAGTATTTAAAACCAAACAAACACACAAGGGATCTTTTACATTTCGCATAATTATACGGCAGATACGCTGTGGCTTTGCTGCATCTTGACAATGCACCGACTGAAGCCAGGTTTGAGACTGCACTTTTGGGGAGCAAAGGTCAACGCCTAAACACTAAACCATTCTGCCAACAATTTTAAAACGTGACTTTGCACTTCTACGGGATTTATCAGTCGTGTCGAACTAACTTTTTACCTCACGAGGAAGAATTTAGTATAAACAGCGTACTTCGAGTTTGAGACATTTCAAAGGTATCTGTATAGAAAATTAATGATGTAAGAAATTCCTTTGGTTATATGCGAGTGTTTATCTTTGAGTAAATAATGATTTAATAATCCCAACTTATTGGGACTTAAAAAAAAGAAAACATGTCTTTTACTTTTTCAACATTCATATAGAACAACCACCTTTGAGATAAAATTTTATAATAAGGCTGTAAATTGCCATAAATAACATAAAAAGTAAATAAACTGTCACGTGAACAGAAAAGTGTAATGACAGTATTCTGAAACCAACATTATGTAGGAGTCTGAATGTTTATATTGACTGACAGAACACGAAAATATAAAGAGTAACAATAGAAAATAAAATGCTATTGCTATTCATTAAACCGAAGCTTTGATTGTGCACTTAAACTCTGAGTTTGCTTGCATACAGTTTCTAGCATCTCATTAGGAATTGCATAAAAGAGGGGGGGTAATGAAAAAATAACACCAATAACAGAACACCAGGCTAAGGGATCAATAACTAAGTCTTCAATATTAATTACTTTCCAAAACCAAGCTAACAGTTTCACTGATTGAATTCAAGAAACAGTAACCTTAAATATGAACGTGTCCTTTTGCGCATTTGTGACATCTTTACTAAACTATCAACGCAAACAGAGCAACCCAATGACTAAACATAAATTTTCCACCGTGGAATAGTTTTACAAAAGGTTTTGGAAGTGAAACGTATACCTTTCGATCGCAGAAAGTATTTTCTTTTGTCATTGCTTTCAGCCGCAAACAAATATGAGAATCTTATGCAACAATTTCCGAACAAAGGAAAAGCTTTGGGAGAAGAGGAGTCCAAATGAGAAACAAATCGATAGTATCATGCTCAGGTGAAGCTCTGCAATCCTGAGGAGCGGGAACAGAAAGACAGAATGCAAGGAACCGGCTGTGGTGAAATCAAGACAAAGATGCAAAAGACGTTCTTTTCCATAGAGAAGAACACTATTTCCTTGATGGCTTTTACAAGCGATATCCCCTGCTGAGGAGGGCTTTCGGTAAGGTTCCGATGCTTCCTCCTGAATTTCAATCGCACAAAGTCACAGGATTCTGTGAATGGGGCTCGGGGAACAGACTAAAAGATTGCCAATGGAGAAAGAGAGATAAATCCATTTGCTTTAAAGAGTTATGTTAAAAGTTTTTGTTAACATAAAAAGCTTGCTCTATAACTATCAAAGAGTCTTGAGCAACGGGAAGACAAGAACAGGTTTTCAAACGGAAAAAAAAGTGCAAACGTGATTTTTTTCTCATAAGAGCTACTTTTTTTTAAATAACAAATAAAGAAATATTTGTAGCTTTCACTGAAAATAACAGTTAAATAGGGAAATAAACAAAATTTTGTTGCTGAAGAAATCGCAAACTTAAGTAATGATTCCTTAAGAAAAATTTTTGTCTTTCACCTTTCGAAATATTTAATTTTGAATGAAATATATCTGTACCTCAGAACCAGACTAACGTAAGTCCATTTTCGTCATTTTTCAGTAGAGGGGAAAAACGATGTATTCGAGAATCGTTTTTCCCCTCTACCGAAAAATGACGAAAATGGACTTACGTTAGTCTGGTTCTGAGGTACAGATATGTGCTGTCACTTGCGAGACAAAATTTCTGTTTTTACATGAAATGGATTTATTATGTTTGGGTAAGAGATGCAGGTAGATGCGCTTCAATCGGAGGTCACAAGAAGTTACTAGGACCTCACAAAAATCATTGTTTATCACATTTTGTCTGACTATTTGGCAGATTCTAGTGCAGAAAAGCGTTATGTTTTTCATGCCTGTAATATATCTGCACTAGATGTATGCACGTATGTGCATTTTATTATTTGGTAAAATTCAAAGTTTTATACGGTAACTTGAGAATTCTCCTCAACTAAGAATTTAAGTCTAGGGCACACCTGGATGTAGAAAACGTTTCCTCTCTTGTAAAGAAATCAAGATAAGAAAAAATATGAACAACTATTTCAATTTTTGGAATACTCTATAAAATGCTTATTAAGATCGTGACAACAAGGTAACAGTTCAGAGTAACCCTGCATAAAGACAAGCGCTTGATGGAGAGCTCTAAAATGCATAAAAACGCACCTACAGAACAAATGAAAAGTGAATATTATAACTAGGTACTACTCCTCTTTCTAGAGTACCCCATACCTCAAATAGGCACTAAATCAGCCTAATTAATGAGCCTTAGAAATCGTATAACTAATTTCTGTTCATATCCATGTTTCTCAAAGTGACGTATCAAATGCAAGACATAAAATCAAAGAGCAAATTATGTAATAACATTATGGATCCTTGAACAAATTTGTATGCAAAGAAAACCTATTCTTATATTGAATATGTTAATAAATTGGATTGACAAATTTTAAAATTTACTTAAGTTTTGCAATGAAGAATATTTCTTCCAAATACAAAATGAGCACCGTCATCATACTTGTGATTTTTTTATTTCTATTTCACTATTGACAACTTTCTCAGAATATTAAAACCCTTATACTGTTTACGCTCCCCAGAATTTAATATCAAAGCCCTTTTGAATCAAACTCAGTCAGTCTTGTGTTTATATACCTCTTTGTTAAGGAAATTGAACTTTTCATTACGTATGACTTTACAGTCTGCTCATTTCATGAAGATACAAATAGTGGCCCAGTCCTTGGAGGACGTATATTGCATTTTACTGGAAATATTGCACCGTGTTTTTACGTTTATCTTCTCAAAAGGATATACTACTTCTTTATTACTGTGTACTTTTTTCTTAATCATAGTTTTTTTTTTTTTTTTTGATGAATGTCGTACCGGATTTCGAATTTAGGAACGAAAGGAGGCGTAATAATTTTGTTGTTGTTTAAAGGCTTCATGATAGAGAACAATTTCATCTTTACATAGGAAATATCTTGGCAAGTTTTTCGTCTTCTGTGAGTGGCGTGCAATACAAAACACGTAGACTACGAATAATGATGATATTTGAAATATGTTTGTATTACATTAATGTACTGATTTTTATCAATGGCGAGCTTATTACCCGGCGTTGCCCGGGTGCTTATTAATACAACATAGCTCTAAAAATTATTTGAATAAATTCTATCCATATGGGCATACTTATTTCATGCTAAAGTGAAATAGGTTAGCCCTAAATGGATAATTCATTGTTAATCGTAATCTTTGTTGGAAAATATACATATTTAAATGTGTTAAATTTCATCAATTTGCATGCTTAAAGGCTTATCTTTATTACTCTATCTTATCATAATTCAAAAAAAAATTGTCATTTTGAGACAAAAAATTTGAATTTTGAGCTTTTGGGTTTTTTTTTTTAATTTCAAAACCCCGCCTATGTGAATTCTAGTGCATTAAGGAACCTCTGTGCCAAGTTTGATGAAAATCCGACGAAAACATGGGATTTGTATGAGGAACAAATATACAAATATATATACATACATCCATTTATATATATATATATATATATATATATATATATATATATATATATATATAGGGTGTCCACTCCAATCGTGGACCAATAGCTAATTTCTAAACCGTTAGAGATAAGCATATAGTTTATTTAGGAAAAAATCTCCAAATAACGAAAGGAATTTTGGGTCCATTCAATGTTTTTCAAAAAATCAAATTTTGAAAGAATTACGAAATTTAAATTTTTATACAGCCCCCGAGTCCTATCAATCATATTTAGCAAAACATTCTTGACACTGTAACGTTTAAAACTAAAAAAAAATCACTCTTCTACCACAAAAATTGACCGAGTTATGACGTTTTGAAAAATCAAGATTTTGAAGGATTTCGCAAACGGTCCTTTAAGTGATCTCTCGATGACGTCATAAAACAATGCAAAATTTTGATTTTTCAAAACGTCATAACTCGGTCAATTTTTGTGGTAGAAGAGTGATTTTTTTTTAGTTTTAAACGTTACAGTGTCAAGAATGTTTTGCTAAATATGATTGATGGGACTCGGGGGCTGTATAAAAATTTAAATTTCGTAACTCTTTCAAAATTTGATTTTTTGAAAAACATTGAATGGACCCAAAATTCCTTTCGTAATTTGGAGATTTTTTCCTAAATAAACTATATGCTTATCTCTAACGGTTTAGAAATTAGCTATTGGTCCACGATTGGAGTGGACACCCTGTATATATATATATATATATATATATATATATATATATATATATATATATATATATATATATATATATATATATATATATATATATATATATATATATATATATATATATATATATATAAATGGATGTATGTATATATATTTGTATATTTGTTCCTCATACAAATCCCATGTCCTCTCATTTTATATTGAAAAAGTGTTGTATTTGCAATTCTATTATGAATAGTTTACATGACTTACATTATGAGTTTAAGAGTTATTAAGTACTAAATAATAATTTTAATGGGAGTCATTTGCAATATAACATAAACATATGCATTTTTTAAAACAAGTTTCTTAATTATTGTTTTCGCTAATGAAAAATATTAGAGCGAAATTCTTGCTTTGATTTTAAATAACTTTTATTTATGTTGATTTTTTTATCATTATATTACTATTTATTATCGAACTTTATTATCTTACTCATCCTAAGCAATTATTATTATGTAAGCAAAATCTTCATTACTTCTGAAAGCTTTTGAAACTCTTTTCTAATTGAAAGAAAATATTTCTAACAGTTTGATAATTCATCGCAACAAATACGCGTATTACTCCATAGTATTTGTGTGATATGACAAAATTTTAGAATTTTTTTTAAGTTAAGAAGACGTTAAAAAAATATAAATGAATAGAAAAATATCTGCCCATTCTCAATTATATACTTCTCCATTTTTAAATTCAAGACTTTAAAGAAGAACACTTTACTTTGAAATTAGATTACGCGTATTCATTTTTAAGGTTATTGATGTTAGAATTGAAAAAAAAAAAAAGCAAATTAACTTTTAAAAGCCTTCCAAAGTAATGATACTTAAGACTTTGAGGTTTGAAAAAAAAAAAAAAAAAACTTTTTACAGCATCTCAGCGTATTGAAAATTTTACATGTTACAAAGTTCTTAAAATTATTTTCCTGTCCAAAAATATAAAACTTTCGAAGGAATAAGTGTATAAATTCTCGTACAAGGTTATATGTATATATATTTTCAAAATACACTGAAAATAGTCAAAGTTTTTGCAAAGCCAGATAGCGAAACAGATTTTGAAGGGACAAACCAATACACATCCCACCAATTCTCAATGGGAACTTTAGCGAAAACTACTGGACACTAAATTGGCCATAGAAGTAAGAATAGAACTCCTCTTCGTGTAATGGCGTAGAACTTTCTTAATTTGGAATTTCTTATAGCGTCATTGCCACTGGGTCTCTGAAGAATCTTTGCTATTATGCGTGTTTATAACTGAAGCAGAGGTGATAATAGCCTGCAATTACTTTCACAAAGAATCCCGGGCAGGAAGGGAATGGGAAAATAATTTATTCCTTCGCATTGATTTAATCATCAAGTGTGTCGTTACGGATTATGCGCAGTGGTGTGGCCATTCTTTTCTTTTGCCTCCAATTCAGATGAATGTTGATTGTAAATTATGGGCCCAAAAGAGCAACGCATTTTTTACTTTCAAATTGCGTTAGTGGAATACAAGGGTGGATCGGGAAATGTTTCAAGGGAAGGGCGATTGACTTTATTACGTGTACTTTACTACACATCTTGGTTTACAACTATTGAACTCATATGTTTTAACTTTCAATTGCGTATCCTGAAGAAAGCCCTAAACTCTATCTGCAAGCATCAAAGATATTCTAAAAATGCCCTTTTTTAGCTTCAGTCTCTCAAGGGAAGAGCGTTATACCAACATAGCTGCTTCTCTATGTTCATCCCAAATAAAATAATATGGCACAAAGCTTCAAGCAAACAAGAAAAACATATGTTGTGCCCTGGAAGGGAAATAAATTGTGTTTCAAGCTATCTTTACAGAATTAGATTATTCTGACCAATAAATGAATGCACTTCAATGAATGAAGAGTCTGCAATATTAAAAAAATGTTTTAAGATGTTTCTTTAGATCAATTAGCAACATTAATTTCCTTCTATGCAATTCCAAAAATAAACGACCTAGAGGACGGAATGCAGGTCACTACGCAGAAGAAATATATGCAAGAAAACCCAAAGGAAATAAAGCATATTTTCTCAAAGAGTTACTTTATGAAAACTGAATTGCTTTCAATAGGACTGTATAAAACGGTTATCAGATCAATTGGAAGTGAAACATATAAAAGCATATAAAAGTGACCTATTTGTTTTTGAATGAAAGGTATTGCGAAGAATAATGCGACCTGTTAAGGATAGAATCTTGTGAAGAAAAAGGAGAAAATTAGAAATTGAAAAATACAGAAAAATATCTACTTATATTAAAAACTGAGTATCTTTCTATCTATGTCACGCTTCTTTCTCCTGAACGTCAATGAACTGAAAGTCGAACCAGGTACCGATAGATAGGAAATTTTTCAGGCTTTATTAGTTTCAATTTATATAATTATACGATTTTAATTAGCGAAGATATCAATTAATAAGTAGTCAAATTTAAAGCGATAAAGCCTAATAAATGATTAAATATGAAATCCATTGTTGAAACGCGGTTGCTATGAAACAGTGATAACAATGATAATGAGAATTTTGAATAAAGGCTTAACTAAATCAAACACGAAACTCATAAGCAGGCCACTTACATAGTATTTTTATCGCTAGGTACTTGTAATATTTTGGAACATTCATTTGTTGAAAAGCCATCTACTTATATTAAAAACTGAGTATCTATGTCTGCTTTTTTCCTTTGAGCGAGCTGAACTTACTGAAACTTTCCTCACCATCTTGAAGACGCGAAGCATCTCAATAATTCGAATGATTTTTTGAAAAAAGGAGAAAAGTAAAGGCGTGAAGCGCCTGTTAGCGAGCCGCCTTGGCGGGGAGTAGTTTCTTGAAATTTTCCTCACTATTTTCAGGGCACGAAGTGCCCGTGCAACGCCATGGGTGGTATGTCTTGAAATCGAATCAACATTAAATTATATCAAATAATATAACTTCAGAATGAGGTGAAAGTTAGAGAAGGGGGACGTTATGCATCAACATGCCGCAGGAAGCTAATCTAGCTGTCCTGGCAGCTAGTTTGACAATAATTTGTGCGAAAAACATAAAAAATGGCAATTTTAGTTTTGGGGTTTGATTAATTTCGTATGAGGATTACTTTACGCTTTGACGTAAGTTTTAAAAGTTTTTTAATGACAACGTACGGAATCTGTCAAAAAAAAAAAAAACCCTGAACTTTTTTTCAACTGTGGGAGTATTATCTTTATGATTAAGATTTTGGCGCAGTCTACAAACATCAGACAACAAACGTTTTATTTTAGTTATGTCGTGCAAGAAGTAAAGTATTATTACATAATCTTTGGCGCCAAAACTGGCGTCAGTTGAAAAAAATTACCCATAATCTTAGTTATTATAATAATATTCTTGCAAAAAATTCGGCAAGATACCTGTTCGATTGGATTCTAAGTGACCAATTGTAAGTACCCGACCAATCAGTGAAACAAATTTTTAAAAATACCGTAAAATTGTATTTAAAGTTCCATTAAATTGGAAAATAATGAACCCAATCCATTTATCAGTTGCCAATCTCTTCAAGCGATTACATTACCGATACTCTAAAACACATACTGTCGGCCTCGCTCAAACGAATACTGTCGGTTCCAAGAAATATTATTTGATTAAGCGGAGAATTCGATTAAGCGGAATCTTTAGCATTGCGTCTATGGCATGGGAAATATCCAGTTCCAGGATATTTTATTCGTTTATCCGTTACCCGATTAAGCAGGACCGACAAATTTACAAAACTTGTGAAAATAATTGATACAGTGAACAATTTACTAATAAAGGAATACAATTTATTCTAAAAAAATAATATTTTCACGCAGCAATGCACATTAAGAAACACATTGCTTAAGGATAAATATTCTACTTATGCAGCTAAGACTACAAAACGTTTTAAATACAAATCATGGTAAAAGCCTGGATATTCCCCATGAAGGTGGAAAAAAAACCTTCATGATTTGACTTGCGAAAAGCCTTGAACATTAAATACGGAAAGAAGAAATGATGCCCGCAATTTTAGCTTTCGACAGGGAGTTGAGATGATACACTAAATACTGAATTAGTTTGGTCAATGCCTTTTGATTTATGAGAAATATGTACCTTAAATTGGAATGAAAAAGGTGCTACCGATCGAACTTTTTTGAATATCGTTATAAATTATAGCCTATGTGTTATTCTGATGTATAAGCTACATTATGGTAAAAGTTTCATCAAAATCCATTCAGTAGTTTTTGCGTGAAAGAGGAACAAACATACATCCATACATCCGTCCATCCATCCATACATCCATCCATCCATCCATACAAACTTTCGCATATATAATAGTAGTAAGATGACTGAATTCTACGTTTTAGTTTTTAGCCTACTTTCCCGTTAAAAATAAAAGAAAGACGAAAAAAGTATTAAAATTGGCTTAATGCATCTAAAAAATATCGCCAAGTCCAAAAAATATCGCCAAGTTAAAAAAAATATCGCCAAGTCCAAAAAATATCGCCAAGTTAAAAAAATAAAAAGGTAAAATGAATATCGAAAAATTAAAAATTTGAAAGTAGGGTATTGAGATGGGGAATTTGTGTGTCGGTCTGTCGGTCGGTCTGTCGGTCTGTCGGTCGGTCTGTCTGTCTGTCCCCCCCCCTAATAACTTTTGAATGAATATTCCGATTTGGACAAACTTTTTTTTGTTGGAAAGATCTCGGCGAGTACAGCTCATTCCCATATTTGATTTTTCGATTTGAACAATTTTTGGTTCAACTTTGAGCCGTTCAAACAACCTGTCCCGCGATGCTAACTTTTTAGTTAACAGTCCGATTTGAACAAATTTTTTTTTGTTCGAAAGATCTTTTCAAGGATACTTCATTCCTGTATCTACATTTTCGATTTGAACAATTTTTCGTTCAACATTGAACCGTTCAAGCAACCTTTCCCCCCTAATAACTTTTGAATGAACATTCCGATTTGAACAAACTTTTTTTTGTTGGATAGATCTCGGCGATTACAACTCATTCCCATATTTGATTTTTCTATTTGAACAATTTTGGTTCAACATTGAACCGTTCAAGCAACCTTCCCCCCCCTAATAACTTTTGAATGAACATTCCGATTTGAACAAACGTTTTTTTGTTGGAAAGATTTCAGCGAGTACAACTCATTCTCATATTTGATTTTTCGATTTGAACAATTTTTGGTTCAACTTTGAACCGTTCAAACAACCTGTCCCGCGATGCTAACTTTTGAGTGAACAGTCCGATTTCAACAAACTTTTTTTTGTTCAAAAGATCTTATCAAGGATACTTCATTCCCGTATTTACATACCGATTTGAACAATTTTTCGTTCAACATTGAACCGCTCAAGCAAGCTGTCACCCCTAATAATTTTTGAGTGAACAGTCCGATTTAAATAAACTTTTTTTTTGTTCGAAGGATCTCAGCAAGGATACCTTATTACAGTATTTAAATTTTCAATTTGAACATTTTTTCGTTCAACATTGAACCGTTCAAGCAACCTTTCCCCACCTAATAACTTCTGAGTGAACCATCCGAATGGAATAAACTTTTTTTTGTTTGAAAGATCTCGGAGAGGTTCATTCCCTTATTTCGCTTTTTGGTTTGAACCATTTTTCGTTCAATATTGAACAGTTCAGAAAAAAATTTAACATTAGCGTCTACGGGGAATTTAAGTTGAATGTTGATCCTGGAACTTAAAGTCGGATTTCCTTCAAACTAACTTTGTAAAAAAATGGTTTTGATAAATAATGTTTGTAAAGTACTTTTCTGAATAATCTTCTGTGAGGACTCTGATTCCGACTCCGACTCCACAAACATGGCGGAAATGCAGACTCAGAAAAAAATGACTGACTGTGCAGACGATTTTTTGTTTATTTATTCATTTGTGTTATTTTATTTATTACTATTATTTTTTTTTTGGCAGACGATTTTTTTTGTAACCAAAGTGTTTCATTCACGAGGGCATTTTATTCTTTATTTATATTTAACAACTGGCAACGGTTTAAAAGTGAAAATCGAGACATTTTATCGACGGACGAGTTTTTTTTCCTTTCTTTGATAAAATGTGTTTTGATGTACTTTGTACTTTTAATTTTTTTTTTTTTTTTTTGAAAACGATTGAGGAATTTTTCTACGGAAGAACTGTAACAGTTACATTCTTTAAAAGGTGCGACAAAACTTCATTTATTCATTTATTTACTTTTTATGTCTCTATTTCATCTGATGAGAGGGGTATATTTTGCTTTTAGAAATCAGCTTTAAGTGCTAAAAAGGTATGTTTGACATAACGTTTAGTCTCAGATGATCAAGAGAATAATGATCAGATGCTAGAATGCCGATGTCGATGTACGGGAAAGTAGGCTCGTTTAGTTCTTGACAGAACTTCTTGTTATAAAGTTATAATACCAAATCAGTATAAAAATTAACTAAGAATGTGCAAATGTAATTAACTTTTTCATATCGCATATTGGTGTAGGGGAACTTACCTTTGGTCAGGAACAGTCCAAGTGATCCTTAAGATGAATATTAATAAACTCATTAAAAAGAAACTTTCCATCATATCTATATCTATAAAAATGAGTGTATGTATACTTGTTCTCTATACAAATCCACAGTTTGCGTCAGATTTTCATCAAAGTTGACACAGAGGTTCCTTGATGCCCTAGAATTCTCATAGGCGGGGTCTTGAAATTTTAAAAAATCTAAAAAGCTCAAATTTAAATTTTTTGTCAAAAATGACCCTTTTATAGGAATCTAGCCTATTTATATTGTAATCGAGATAGGCCTTTTAGCATTCAAATTGATGAAATTTAAGATTTTTAAACATGAGTATTTTCCAACAATGATTACGATTAAAGTAATGAATTTTCAATTTAAGGCTCACCTATTTCCTTTTAGCATTGAAATAAGTAAAAAACAATCATAATTCATGTGGACTTTATAAAAAGAACCACGGATTTGAATTTCAAATTTGCAATGCGACGACAGTTGTGTCTGTAATGGAGATAAGCCTTCAGAACGAGAAATAGATTTATTTCTGAGTTATAATAATTTTTACTTTGTAGGTGGGAACAATTAATAGAGAAAAGTTAATATTTTAAATTTGGCGGGTGAAATTGATGCAATTTTTTCACTTCCATGTGCATATATTTCATGCCAGTGGACGCGGCAAAGCACAGACAACATTTATCTTTAATTTTCACCTTTTGATAAGACTATTTTTCTGTAAACGTTTAACTTTTTGTAATATTTTAGTTTTCTTCAAAGTTTGTACCTAAGAGACAGATTGATGCAAATTATTTTATACCCATATGAATAGAACTCTTTCAAATTTTTTTTCCCTGAATGCTATGTTGTATTAATAAGCACCCGGGCAACGCCGGGTATTAAGCTAGTATTGTATGATTTATTGAATTACAGCGTGTTTTATGGGTAGGACATATTGAATGAAGAGATGAAAATTATGACCTGAAAGAGATTCGGAACTAGACATCTATGGTAACTAGACTTCGAGGACGCTCAAAGAAAAGAGCAAAAGGTGACGTAATAAACAATTTAGCTACAAGGAAAATTCTTGAATTTGTTGCTTCATCATAGTATGGCGATCTTCATACCAGCCTAAGGAAATAAATTAGTTTTGGATATTTCAAGTTTCATACTCCCCCTACTCGCGTCCAATGCTTTTTGACTCATTTCTACTCCCGAAAGAAGATACAAAGTGATATGCAAATGAGCGAACAGAATGAAGTGAAATGATCGAGCTTTGAAGTAAAGTGAACTGATTGACTTTACTGAAGGTCAAGGCAATGATAAGACAGAGCGTTGTGGGGAAACAACAAAGGTCTGCAGTCATCTTAGCATAGAATGTGTTAAATGATTTTCCAAGGTTTTTAACCGACTTCAAAAAAGGAGGAGGTTCTCAATTCAAAGCGTATACTTATTTTTTTGTTTGTTCGCACATAACATCTGATCTACTGAACCGATTTGAACGATTTTTTTTTAATCGATAGAAGATGGTGTAACTTAGGTACCATGTACTCATATGACGATATTTGTTCACTAGAAAATATTTTTGGAAAAAAAAATAGAACCGACTTCACTTGGAAATTGCTCTAAAAAGTAAAAAAAAATTTTTTTCTTTGAACACCATCGAAACTACTTTTAAACATAAGTTTTGAAGTCGGCGCAAAAACGATAGGTAAAATGATATTTAACCATATTTTGCCAACATTTTTTCAGAGAAACCATTGAAAATTAAAAGCAGAATATTTGTACCATTACACGAATGTGTGGTAATCAATGAAATGAATCCATTAAAATTTATAGTTGAATTGTAGTTGCGTATATGAATCTATACATTGTTTTTGCGCCGACTTCAAAACTTATGTTTAAAAGTAGTTTCGATGGTGTTCAAAGAAAAAAATTATTTTTTACTTTTTAGAGCAATTTCCAACTGAAGTCGGTTCTATTTTTTTTTCCAAAAATATTTTATGTCATTCTTTTTAGTGTAAATGCACTTATAATAATTAAAATATAGATAAAAAACCATGCAGCTGTTCAAAAAAATCCTTGCAGACCTGTACTCGAACTCATTCCATCATGAACTTCAACCCGACCTTAACCACTTGACCATCGGGTCGCTCATTGCAGTAAGGATTTACGATAGCACATATTGTTTTAAATAACATGAAATTTTAGTTTTTCGGTTTCTTGAATTTGACGTAAATGCAAGGTATAAAATACAGAATTTTATAAAGGTACAAAAATTAACATAATTGATTGTGTATATAATTCTTGAAAAAATAATATAAGTGCCGCAAATCAAAAACCATTTATTGCCACAATCGATTCAAAGCCCCCAAAAATGGCGCAAACGTCCATAAAAAAATTCTACAGCATCGAAGGACCCCATTGCCAATTTTGACAAAGAGCAGAAAAAAACTGTCATTTTGTACTATAAAAAAATACGGGGTAGATCCCCATGGGGGATGTACCTGCATAAGGACATTGCAATCATTAAATCATTCAAAAAGAAAAAAACATGCAGATGTTCAAAAAAATCCTTGCAGACCTGGACTCGATCTCATTCCATCAGGAACTTCAACCTGACGAGCATAACCACTTGACCATCGGGTCGCTCATTGAGTTACGGATTTACAATAGCACATATTGTTTTAAATGACCATGAAATTTAGTTTTTCGATCGTAACTTTTTTTCTAGTGAACAAATATCGTCATATGAGTACATGGTACCTAAGTTACACCATCTCCTATCGATTAAAAAAAAATCGTTCAAATCGGTTCAGTAGATCAGATGTTATATGCGAACGAACAAAAAAAAAAAGTATACGCTATGAATTGAGAACCTCCTCCTTTTTTGAAGTCGGTTAAAAAAAAGTTATGATCGAAAAACTAACATTTCATGGTCATTTAAAACAATATGTGTTATTGTAAATCCGTAACTCAATGAGCGACCCGATGGTCAAGTGGTTTTGCGCGTCAGGTTGAAGTTCCTAATGGAATGAGATCGAGTCCAGGTCTGCAAGGATTTTTTTGAACATCTGCATGTTTTTTCTTTTTGAATGATTTAATGATTGCAATGCCTTATGCAGGTACATCCCCCCATGGGGATCTACCCCGTATTTTTTTATGGTACAAAATGACAGTTTTGGTCGGATCTTTGTCAAAATTGGCAATGGGGTCCTTCGATGCTATAGAATTTTCTTATGGACGTTTGCGCCATTTTTGGGGGCTTTGAATCGATTGTGGCAATAAATGGTTTTTGATTTGCGGCACTTATATTATTTTTTCAAGAATTAAATACACAATCAATTATATTAATTTTTGTACCTTTATAAAATTCTGTATTTTATACCTTGCATTTACGTCAAATTCAAGAAACCGAAAAACTAAAATTTCATGTTATTTAAAACAATATGTGCTATCGTAAATCCTTACTGCAATGAGCGACCCGATGGTCAAGTGATTAAACGCGTCGGGTTGAAGTTCCTGATGGAATGAGATCGAGTACAGGTCTGCAAGGATTTTTTTGAACAGCTACATGGTTTTTTAACTATATTTTGATTTTTTAAGTGCATTTACACTAAAAAGAATGAAATAAAATATTTTTGGAAAAAAAAATAGAACCGACTTCAGTTGGAAATTGCTCTAAAAAGTAAAAAATAATTTTTTTCTTTGAACACCATCGAAACTACTTTTAAACACAAGTTTTGAAGTCGGCGCAAAAACAATGTATAGATTCATATGCAACTACAATTTAACTATAAATATAAATTTTAATGGATTCATTTCATTGATTACCACACATTCGTGTAATGGTACAAATATTCTGCTTTTAATTTTCAATGGTTTCTCTGAAAAAATGTTGGCAAAATATGGTTAAATATCATTTTACCTATCGTTTTTGCGCCGACTTCAAAACTTGTGTTTAAAAGTAGTTTCGATGGTGTTCAAAGAAAAAAATTATTTTTTACTTTTTAGAGCAATTTCCAACTGAAGTCGGTTCTATTTTTTTTTCCAAAAATATTTTTTACTCGAGCTTTTACTTTTTGATGTGTTATACTTAAGTTTTAGATTTTTACTATTTTTAAAAATAAATGTTCAAATGTTCATTTTATCATGTGCTAAATAATGGAACGTGCCTGAACGCCTTAACTATACCACTGAAATGAGACGCGATAAACGCATACTTTACTTGACAAGTAAAGACTAACTAATATCCTCTCTTGGGAGATTTAGCGGAAATGAAACAGTAGATCGCTTAAAAAAGATAAGTATGTTCTGTTAGAATATTTTAGAAAATATGAGAACATACTTAGAATAATATTCATTTTAATACTTAGAAAAAAACTTATCTCAAAATCCAAAGGTAAAAAGTAGTTTAGTATTTTTCAGTTGAAATTTTTTTAATATTTTTCAACGAATGTTGCAACATCTTTCACGTAAGAAAGATGTCGCGGAAACCGGGTAAAGTTAAACCACGGAGAGATGGCGGATCGACTGGAAGCGGAAACGGACCGCTTCATTTTCACATAAGTTGGTTTCAAAATGAAGTGGTCTGTTTCCGCTTCCATTCGATCCGCCATCTCTTCGCGGTTTAACTATAACTGCTTAGTGGATCAGCTAAACAGCTCAGCTATTCTCTCAAAAAACATTTGATCATTACGTAACGATTCTAAAACGAAACCAGAACATTTTTTTTGGATGTTCAGGACTGAATAGAGATGTTTCAATGCCAAATGTCTTCAAACTGTATATTGGATTGCAATTCATCTTCTGGACTAATGTGTCTGTTCCTTCTTCAGTATTTGCTTCGCAGAACTTCGAGTCTTTATAGAAAAATTCTCATAACTAATTTCTGTTTTAATAATAGTGTTTTTTTGTTTTCGAAGTGAGAACTTTTTTAGGTGCGTCGGTCTTTTTAGCCTACTTTCCCGTTAAAAATAAAAGAAAGACGAAAAAAGTATTAAAAGTAGCTTAATGCATCTAAAAAATATCGCCAAGTCCAAAAAATATCGCCAAGTTAAAAAATATCGCCAAGTCAAAAAAAAAATATCGCCAAGTGAAAAAAATAAAAAGGTAAAATGAATATCGAAAAATTAAAAATTTGAAAGTAGGGTATTGAGATGGGGAATTTGTGTGTCGGTCGGTCGGTCGGTCGGTCGGTCTGTCTGTCCCCCCCTAATAACTTTTGAATGAACAGTCCGATTTGGACAAACTTTTTTTTGTTGGAAAGATCTCGGCGAGTACAGCTCATTCCCATATTTGATTTTTTGATTTGAACAATTTTTGGTTCAAATTTGAGCCGTTCAAACAACCGGTCCCGCGATACTAACTTTTTAATGAACAGTCCGATTTGAACAAACTTTTTTTTGTTGGAAAGAACTTTTCAAGGATACTTCATTCCCGTATTTACATTTCCGATTTGAACAATTTTTCGTTCAACATTGAACCGCTCAAGCAAGCTGTCACCCCTAATAACTTTTGAGTAAACAGTTCGAAAAAAATGACTGACTGTGCAGACGATTTTTTGTTTATTTATTCATTTGTTTTATTGAATTTATTATTATTATTATTATTATTTTTGGCAGACGATTTTTTTTGTAACAAAAATGTATCATTCACGAGGGCATTTTATTCTTTATTTATATTTAACAACTGGCAACGGATTAAAAGTGAAATTCGAGACATTTTATCAACGGACGAGTTTTTTTTTTCTTTTTTTTTTTCTTTCTTTGATAAAATGTGTTTTGATGTACTTTGTACTTTTAATTTTTTTTTGAAAACAATTGAGGAATTTTTCTACGGAAGAACTGTAACAGTTACATTCTTTAAAAGGTGCGACAAAACTTTATTTATTCATTTATTTACTTTTTATGTGTCTATTTCATCTGATGAGAGGGGTATATTTTGCTTTTAGAAATCAGCTTCAAGTGCTAAAAAGGTATGTTTGACATAATTTTTAGTCTTAGATAATCAAGAGAATAATGATCAGATGCTAGAATGCCGATGTCGATGTACGGGAAAGTAGGCTCGTTTAGTTCTTGACAGAACTTCTTGTTTCTTGTTGAGATGTTGAGAAAAATATATGAACTTTAATCCATCCATTTAAATAAAATCCATCCGTTATTTCTTAACCCGCGAGCACTCGCACGGGGCCTCTCAGGCCCGGTCATTATTTAAATTCGCTGCCAAAAATCACCCCTTCACCTGAAATGGATGAGCTCCACAGTAGCTGCGTTCAGGGTCACCTTCTTACTGACCACATGTTTTTCAGGAATGTACAGACCCTCTTTCCCCCAAAAAATATCGGTTCGGGCCTCAGAGGCCCGGCGCGAGTGCTCGCGTTTCTCATTCTGCATTGAGAACACGAAGAAAGAGGTTGTAAAATGATTCGCAACTTGAGTTATAAAGATGATATCAAGAGGTTGCAGACTTTGTGATTGAAATTTAGTGTTCAAAACACAATTTTTTCTGCTTTAAAACTCAATTTCCTGAAAAAAACCGCTCCGGGCCTGCGAGGCCCGGCGCGAGTGCTCGTGTGACGCAAAGTAGCAATTTGAGTTATAAAGGTGAAATGAAGAGGTTGCAGACTTTGTGATTAAAATTTAGTGTTCAAAACACAATTTTTCTGCTTTACAAACTCAATTTCCTGAAAAAAACCGCTCCGGGCCTGTGAGGCCCGGCGCGAGTGCTAGTGTGACGCAAAGTAGCGCGAGTGATCGCGGGTTAAGTATCTTCAAGCTAATATACATTGTAATAATTCCGGAATACCGGAATATAACGAAGAAACTATTTTGAAATAAATAAAACAATGTTAAACGTAAATAAAACACCATTCTCTAATAGATGTATCAAAGAAGTTTATTGTTTTACATTTCTCGCATAAAAAGCTATTGAATTCATTTCTGCAATTCATTATCAGTAACTAGACACTGTTTATCGTATCTACGGGATTATAATCTCACATTAGTGAGCAAATAGCATTTTAATGGTGGATTTATGATAACTTCATTTTATGTTCATGGTTTTATTCCCTAAATCGTAATCTTGATTCAAAATCAAAAGAAAAGCAGAAATAAAACATCCATGTTCTTGATGACACATTAATGATCAAAACAAGGAAAGTGGATTTAAATGTACATACCCATTCGCTTGTTTGAGACATTCATTAATGCACTATTTCTTCGATTTATTCAAGATTTAATTATGCATAGTCTGTTTTCATCTGTGAGTTGAGGAGAGTGGTAATGAATGGTATATGGGGTCGAATATTCTGATTCACAAAATCTACTTTAAAAACTTACTTATTTTTGATACTAATCGATAGCAAGCGTAATTCAAGTAATGTGACAAAATTATTGCTCTTCTGAGTTGTCACTTTTTTTTAAAGCAAAAGTATCAAAAGAATTTGCTCGAAAAGTCAGTTTTGCTATATTATCTCTAAAACAGCTACTAATTAAAAATATTCAATAATCTCTAGTTATTCTGAGTGTTATTTATAATTTGGCTAGATGTACCCGCCAGTGAAGCCTATGCTAAGAATTTAAAGGAAATTCAAAGAAATTGCGAAGAATTCAACCTTCTCTCCTTAACAAACATAAATAAATAAATAAATAAATAAAACGAAAATGACACTCTCCTTAACTTAACAACCAACTAGAATTAAGATGAGTCCATAATAAGGATGAAAATGTACTCTCTGGATATTATAATCAAACTGTCGGTATACTGCACGTAAAATGTTTGCTTTTTCTTACTTGGCGATAATTCTGGCGTGATTTAAGTACCCGTTCATGAAAATAAATATGCACCCAAAGTTTTATCTAAGTTACATTTTAGCTTACAGCTAAAGGAAAAACTAGTTATGAATCTTACAATCTTGATTTTTCTACTTTAAATATGTTATAAAATATTCCTTTTATTCGCTAAAAATCCTATTTCTTATTATTTTTTCTAAAAAGAATATAAAAGCGAAAGGAAAATTGGAAGAGAAAAAAATCCCCCACACAATTGGAGACTGAAACTCAGAAAAAAGAATAACAAGAGAAATTGTTTAACCCTCTTCGCCCACCTAAACTTTTACTAAAAAAAAAAAGAGCGAAAAATTGCTATAGTTTTTTTATTTCTTTTCTTATTTTCCAAACGCTTAAGCTTTTTCGTAATGGTATTACATACGATACAAAACTTGTGCTCTTTATTTTTACGAATGGATTTTATGGACAGCAAAACAAGAGCTTAAGGTTTCTTACAAATGTTAAGAAAATTAATATTTGAGTGAATTTAACAAACTGTGGTTCATTTTGAGATATTTGTTAGAAAGTATTTTAGAAAATAAAGGATTTAACCAAGTTTTGTTCTTTTTGAAAAGACTAAAGTTAAAAGGAAATATTTTCGTAACAAGGATTTCACGTAACTTCTAAAGATATGTTGTTCACTATTAAGTTTTAGTGTTACAGCGAAACTATTTTAAAAAGAAAGTAAGAATTTTCTGCTTTCAATTTTTTAAATAATGTTTGAAACTAGATTTGACAACTTTGACCATATCTAATGAATATACACTGAAGTGACAAAAGTCATGGGATACCTCTTAATATCGTGTCGGCCCTCCTTTTGCCCGGCGAAGTGCAACAACTCGACGTGGCATGGACTCAACAAGTCGTTGGAAGTCTTCTGCAGGAATATTGAGCCATGCTGTCTCGATAGACGTCCATAATTGTGAAAGCGTTGATGGGGCAGGATTTTGGGCACGAACAGACCTCTCGATGGTGTCCCATAAATGCTCAATGGGATTCATGTCGGGCGATATAGGTGGCCAAATCATTCGTTGGAATTGTCCAGAATTTTCTTCAAACCAATTGCGAACAGTTGTGGCCCGGTGACATGGCGCATTGTCATCCATAAAAATCCCATCGTTGTTTGGGTACATGAAGTCCATGAATGGCTGCAAGTGATCTCCAAGTAGCTGCACATAAGCATTTCCAGTCAATGTTCGGTCCAGTCGCACTAGAGGACCAAGTCCATGCCATGAAAAAACAGCCCACACCATTACGGAGCCACCACCAGCTTGAACAGTGCCTTGCTGACAGTTTGGGTCCATGGCTTCGTGGGGTCTGCGCCACACTCGAACCCTACCATCGGCTCTTACCAGCTGAAATCGTGACTCATCGGACCAGGCCACGGTTTTCCATTCATCTAGGGACCAACCGATATGCTCACGTGCCCACGAGAGTCGCTGCAAGCGATGTCGTTCTGTCAGTAAAGGCACTCGAGTCGGTCTTCTGCTGGAATAGCCCAAGAAATCCAAATTTCTCCGCACAGTTCTAGCAGACACGTCCATTGTACGTCCCACATTGATTTCTACGGTGATTTGACGCAGTGTTGCTTGTCTGTTAGAATTTATAAATCTTTGCAGACGTCGCCGGTCTCGATCTTTAAGTGCAGGCGGTCGACCACTGCGCTGTCCATAGTGGGATGTTATGCCTGAAATTTCATACTCTCGGCACACTCTTGACACAGTGGATCTGGGAATGTTGAATTCTCTAACGATTTCCGAAATGGCATGACCCATGCGTCTAGCTCCAACTAACATTCCGCGTTCAAAGTCTGTTAATTTCACGTCGTGCGGTCATCATCACGTTAAAACCTCTTCACATGAATAACTTGAACAGAAATGAAAGCTCTGTAAAAGCACTGCGCATTTATACCTGTTCTATGCGATGCTACTGCCATCTGAAAATTTGCATATTGCTATCCCATGACTTTTGTCACTTCAGTGTATTTTCTTGTAGCTTGATTGATGAGACAGAATGTATGTAATCCCATCATTATATTTCTTGTGTATTCCACAAATGTTTGCAAATTGAAGTTGGAAATTTTCAAATTGGTATTGAATTTATTATTTCTTTACCTGGTAATAAAGGAGCACTAAGGATATGCGTTTAAAGTTTTGATTTTGTGATAATTTTTATTACGTTATTGTCAAAAATGGGCTTATAAAGTTAAAATTTGTTTATTAAAACATTAGATATTTATAGCTTTTAATAGTAGTAGCCTCTCTCGACATTCTGGCCTTTTTTAAAGCAGTGAATGGTTCAAACCCGTCTATTGTTTTGATCAATGTTTAGTATTAACCGTTTCCTCAGGTTAAAACAGCTCAATAAAAGACCGCGCCCCTTTTTCTCCACGAAACATAGAGCATCGTCTATCTGCCAAGTGCACCTCATTTTGAGATGCAGAAATTACCATTTATACGCATCTTGTGATGGAGCATGTTCACCGTATTCTTCGACAAGCATTCAATGTGATTCTGCAGCAGTTTTCTTCAGATTCTAACGGAAAACAATTCGAGCCCGCTTAATGGAATATGCATTTTGGCCAGAAGAAAAAAATATAATAGTTAGAGGGATATTCCATTATACGGGATGGAAATGACGTATTATAACAGTTTGGTACTTTGAAATTGTATTATATGAAGCTGGATTTTTTTAAAATGATATTCTAATAACCGGGCTCTACTGTTATGCCCGCAAATCGTAGTTTGTAAATGAAAAACTGGACACTGTTAAGGTTTCCAAAATATACTGGTGTATGGATTTTGGGTAGCTGAGCTTTGAGATGAATCCTCAGCTGGTAAAGTGAGAGGGTGGTGCTGCAAAAGCGGTGCCCCAGTCCCTAAACTGCTGCAGTATCTATAGGGAAATTTTGGTTTTATATTTCTGCACTTGGTGCGTGACATATATTGACGTAGGAAGGCAAAGTATGTTTTTTCCCCAAGAACTTTAATAAAGAAGTGTTTTGGAGAAAAATTGGTTTAAAAGTGGAAATTTTCTGAGATTTTAAAATCTGCACCCGCTTTAGAAGTTGCAACCAATATGAACTCTTTGCCCTTTTTTTTTGAAGGAAATAATTTGAGTAAGAAATCTTCGGACGATAACTTTGTGAATACATTTTTCTTTACTTTTTTAAATTTTTTTTTGCCTTTTTAAAAATTTTAACAAGATTTAGTTTGCCATTCGTACATACTAGTGCAGTCAAGCCTATTCGAGTATACCAGATCCATACATAAGAATTAGCTAATTCAGAAAAATTAAAAAGTTAAAGACATTCTTAACTTTTTATTTGAAGAATGCGCAAATTCTAATGCGGTAGACTTTTGTAGAAGCATGTGTCTAGTAAAATTTATTTCCTTTAGTTTAGGACACCATAAGGTTTGTACTTTCTTACAAAGTCTTGCAAATGATAACAACGGGATGTTATTTGGCTTTACATGTGAAATCTTGCTAATTAGCTATTTTCACAATGTCAAAATTAATTTCTTAACTCTTTTTAGTGCTACTGTCGGCATCGCTTAAACGAATACTGTCGATTCCAAGAAATAGTATTCGATTAAGCGGGGTACTTGTATAAGCTGAGATCTTTAACATTGCGTCTATGGCTAGGAAAATATTCGGTCCTGGAATGTTTTATTCATATAAACGTGGTGTTCATTTATCCGTTATCCGATTAAGCGGGGACGACAGTATATCTTTAAAAAAATGGCAACGAAAAATACCCAAAAGTGCACATTTATGAAGAATTTTTTTGTATGATTGGGAAATGATGTTCCGTTTTGCCTCGTTGTTCCATTCAACCCCATTTTACGATAATGTTTCACAAAAATTATAAAATTTAACTCAAAAAATTTCAAATTATTTTGTCTGAAACAGTGCCGTAAGATACCTTAACTTTTTTAACGTCATTTACGTAGTCATTGCAAATTGGTTGAACAAAAAAAGTCCCGTTTTTCTGAATTATAAGATTATACCTCACGAAAAAAGGTTTAAATGGGCGTTGCTCTTGAAGGTTAAAATCAAAGCTAGGTATTTAACGCAAGATCGATGCTATTGCAGAAATACTATGAAAATGGTCTCCTGTTGTTCGTTCTACTTAAATTTTTCAAATAATTAGCATTTGAATGTATTTAATCTCCATGCATTTCAAATGAGTTTAATTGAGGGCATCATTTTCGTATGAGCACGCTTTTATAAGGCACAATTTTATCAGACGGAATTGATTTTGAGTTACAGTAACATCTTTTGTTTACTTACATAAATTTACAAGTATATTTTAATCTTTCCTTAACGGAAAGTACAAAATCTCGTCTTAAGGGAACGAAAAAGCTGAAAAATTGTGCTCTTCATTTCCACTAATTATCTGAAAAGCATATTTTTAATTATAAAATAAAACCGACTTCATCAGATTGTAATTAGACTAATGGGGGTATTATTTCATTTAATTGGATGGCTATTTCTTTCTTCAAATATTAAAAGTCAGCAGTTGAAAATTAATTTGACTCAGCAACTTAGCAATAATCACTGTTTTATTAAAAATGGCGATTTCGTTTCGACGCTGAGAATGTTCCCGTCTATATGCATAGCTTTCAATATCGTAAAAAATGATCTAGAAATCTGAAGCTCAATGCCAATGAAAGGAATGCTACTGAAAATATGTTACTATAATGGCCATAAAATATTCATTTGCAGAATAGTCTATTCAAAAATTCTCCATTTCACAAGCGTTGGTTTAAAATTTCAACAAAGATCTCAGCTAAGAGTACTAGTGAAATAACCATTAAAACACTTAACATCCGACAGCCAGCCTGGAAACATGTTACTGAATGTAACGCTTTTTGATTTTGCCAGTCAGTGGAAGCAGCTTAAAGACTCAAATTAACTTTCCCGAATAAAATATAATTAAGATCATCTCCCGCATCTCATTAAAAGAGTTCATTTTGAGCAAATATTGTCCCTCGTGTGTATGGAGTTATAATGGGTTTTAGAAACTTTCAGCCTAAACGAGGTTTAATTAATGTCATTCCAAAGAAAGCATTTCAAGGGAAAAATTGCTGAAATTCCCGAAATTAATGAAATAATCATTTATTTGTCAAAGAGCAGCAGAATGCTTAGGTTTTATCAATTCGGACATTTTAGATTTAAGAAGTCGAAGCTTCTAAAATACGTAAAAATAAATAATGGAATGTCTTTTCCCGGCTGAGGATTAGTTAAATTTCCAGGTTTGCAAAACATCTTAACAAAAGTAATTGCTTTTCTTAAAATAATTTTTCTGATCTGTAGTATATTTTGGAGCACAGAAGGAAATTTAATAATTAGTTGACTGTATCGTTTTTAAACCGTGAGCAGCATTTTTTAGTAGTCTGGGATGCAGATTAAAATTCCCCCCAAAAAAAGTCTACAAGGCTAGCCGACATTAAATTAAAAATAAAATGCATAAATGAGAGATACTAACCAGGGAACCACACGAAGAGTGCAATAATGAAAAAAGTTCAAATAGGTAGCATTTGAAAGAACATCTTGAAATAAATTTTTGACTCAAAAAATATTTTCCCTCGTTTGCCTGTCAGCGTAATATCTGTACCTCAGAACGAGACTAACGTAAGTCCATTTTTGTAACTTTTCAGGAGAGGGGAAAAGCGATTGTCGGATGCATGCAAAGGATGGGACTCGCGCTCTTTAAACCCTTTTAGGCCCAAGTTTTTTTAACAATTTTTTTCAATTTTTATCTGATTAAAACTCTTACTTGGAATGGTTTACATACAATTTAGGCCTAAAATAGTTCGCCGTTGAAATATTTATTAAGTTATTTGACGTCCTGTTTATGGGATATTTTGCAGATATGTGAGCAAAATACGACCTTACTTGGCTTTACTTTTGCAAAGTAACATTACAGTAGGCATCTGTGATCAATTTTAAGCAAATCATTTTAAAATAGTTTAGTTTTATGAAAAAAAAGCTCTCAAAAAAAAAAAAAACTTACTTTCTGTGGCTACCCCTACCCATGCTGGATCGTTGCTTGACTGATTTGTCTGAGAATAGCTGTTAGATATTAAATTCTGATATCCAAATAGTGGCTCTAACTGGTTTTCTCAAGAAGAAGAACTATTTAACTTGTGAAAAACAGCTTTAGTATAATGATATACCCATTACAGGTTTTTGTATGCAGTATCTAACAAGCGTCCCGGTTTTAGGCTACTGGGCATAAATGGGTTAACGCAGCTAAATAATTGTGAAGGAATTTGTTTTATAGAATACTCTTTTCATGGGTCGATGCGGAATAAGAGTCTGTATGCAATGCACTAATAAAGTGAAAATCACCATTTTTAGACTTACGTCGTTTTGATTCTGAGGTACAGATATAAGGTCTTAAAATCGGACGAAATTTAAAAAAAGGGGCAAAATTTAAAGACTTGGTGAGAAATTGGTCCCGCATTTTCACCATTTGCATGTTCGGAACATCTATCCTTGAATCACGTGAAAGATGTTTGCCTCTTCAAACCAACGCCTCTTAAATACTAAATGCCTATAACGTTTGCTTCGCTATCGTCGAGATGGGTTCAACTTTAAACGCCACCTTGCGGCAGTCCGATAATGTAGTTGTTAATTTTTAAATTTAAATTCAGAAATGAACCAATCGTTCATTTTTTGAAGAACTCCGGTAAATGGCAGTGTATCGTGAATCAAGGGCATTTTGCAGCTATTGGCGATGGATCCAAACCATATTCGAAATAATTTTTTTGATTGGTTGATTTTTAAATTTAAATTTAGAAATGAACCAATCATTAATTTCTTTCTAGAAGAACTCTGGTAGATGGCAGAGTATCGTGAACCAAGGATGAAATTTTGCTCTGTGCTAAAAACCAGAAAGTTACAGTTATTTAGTATTTAGGAAGCGTTGCTTAAACTCGCTGAATTTGGCGACTTTTCTTTAAAATTTTGGCTAGATATTTAACCTTAATCTTTTTGACTGCTGTTTTTGCCACGAGGGAAGAAACTTATGCGTCCATAAAACATTTGTACAAATGGTTTTTTATTTTACGAGCACTACTTAATTAATTTTTGATCATTAATTACACTATACGTGTGGTTTCCTGGGTATGCCTAAAAACTAATCACTATATCCCTACCTAGTTGGAATCCCAGACACCAAAAATATTAAGCACAAACCTTTCCGTTTGATGAAATTATTTTTTTTTGCTCCTGTTAGAAATATTCTGCAGCCTTTCTGAAAAATCTGCGACGCACTGTCACAACACCACGCTGTTTTCAATAGCGGAGTTTTTTAGAATTTTATAAATTGACTGCTTTCAGGAAAATACTGTCCAATGATTTTACTAGAGTGAAGAGCATATATTTAATGTGTCATTTGGACATTAAATTATTGCAATTTATTGTGGCTATGTGTATTTTGTAGATTCAAGGTAAACGTTTTGACTTTAAAAAAAAAGCATATGAAAAAGAAAACAAGTGATTGTTTTAAAACTTGATTTTCTGAAAGAGGCATCTTAAAATAAGTTGTAAGTTTCTGCCCCATAACCGGGTCTAAGGCAGAATAACGAGCACACACACACTAAAAAATTAACGTTGTTTTTACAAAATAATGCAGATAATTTTATGGTAATAAACTGTAAAAATTGCTAATTTTGCAGTAATACACTGTAAAAATTGCTCATTTTACAGTACTAAACTGTAAAATTGCTAATTTTAGTTTATTACCGTGCCTTTTACAATTTTAAACTGTAACCTCTGCTGTCATTATTATACTGTTTTTATAGCATAATACAGATAAATTTTACAGCAGTAAGCTGTAAAATTGCCAACTTTACAATAAAAAACTGTAAAATTGCTAGTTTTACAGTTTATTGCTGTGCAGTTTACAGTCTTAAATTAGAACTACGGCTGCCAGTATTATATTGTAAAACAAACAGCTTTTTTTTGCAGTGCAATAGTCCGATTACGACGTTCAGAGATTCCAGTTTCCCTTTGTTTTGAGCCTTATCAGTCTAAACTAGTCATAACCAAGCTAGAGACAGATGTTCTCTCATTGAAGTTAAGATTACTTTCGCACTGGTAGTTAGTGTTAATTCAGCACACCATCTAGAGTAAACAACAGTGGCGCTGCTCGACTCGTAAAGTGAAGGTAAATGCTGAGGTTACAAGCTAAACAGTTTATAATCCAGGCCATTTCATGGATTATTATTATTATTATTATTATTATTTTAATTTCTGTAGAGAATTTTCTAAAATGATTAAACAATTCTCTTTTTTATTGCTTTTTTTTGAGACCTAAATGCAACCAATTATTGAGACGAAGTTTGAACAAAAAGTTAACATCATCATTCAGCATTATAATGAACGATCAAGCATGCCAGAAGTTACGTAAGTTTAACAATGTAAATATCTTAAAAAATATATAAGTTACAAATTTTCTTTTTGTAGTCTTGATGTCATATTGTATTACAAAACATAAATTGCTAGAAATTCCTTCTGAAATAGTTTCGACTGGTTTAAAATTTGGCCCTCTTATAAGCACTAGAATTATGACTAATTTGAACTGAATTTCTCATACACCAACATACACCAATTCATACACCAACATTTTGTTGTAAACACCAACAAAAACTTGCTTGTTTACAACATCTACTATACACAAAATTATTGTTACCTTTAATACACTGTGCATACTATAACAATTATAATTCAGAGTTTAAACTATTATAATCTCTCACATTTACCAAGGGTTTACAATGCATACGCAATGTAAACTCTAGAGATAATAATGTGTTGTGTCGTCTTCCGGGCTCCTATTTGCTGGTTTCCATAAATTCAAGCGTCATTATGAATTTTGACATTTTGACATTAGACAATGAGTCCACTTGTGCTTGTCTAATGACAGTTAACGAGCCTGGAGTCTCGAAAATGTAAACGAATTGAGATTGATGGTATATATATATATATATATATATATATATATATATATATATATATATATATTGATCGATTAAAATAAATTTTTATTTTTGAGTTTGCTGTAGTTTCGGTTAAGAAAAACTGAAAAGTTAATGTATTACAAAAATAACAATTGTTCCAGTAATCTATGATTGAAATATTTTAAGATTTAATTACGGATAAAAATATTAAGTCAGTTTGCACTATTTTTCACCTATGCTTTATTAAAAATGTCTCCCTCAACGCTTTAATTGGTTTGATAAAAGCGTAAAAAAATAACAGAATAATGAGTATGCTCTTTTTACTTTTGCTATCGCTAACACAGGTACATTTTATTGATGAGGATTTTTTGCTTTTCAGCAGTAATGGCAGCGAAAGTTTTTAAATTATTGCTCTCAGTTATTGCTAATCAACAGGATTTTTTCTTGTTTACATGTATAAATTTTATTATTTTATCACATTTTCTAACAATGTATTGTGTTTTGTTTATATTTTATTTGAGGATTTTTAGTTAAACATTACTATAAATACCTTTTAAAAATGAAACATTTATGAGAGTTTATTTTGTAGTTGAATAGAATGATTTACTTGATTTCGGATCATGATTATTAATACAGGTTGATACAGTGCGTCGCAAAAGTTTAAGCACTATGCAAATTTTTGAATAAAAAGAAATCTTTTCAGCAGAATGCTTTCATATTTATACTGTAAGTGGCTACTATGATCCTAATTAAGTGTTTGAAGTTTTGAAAAATATAACCGCAACGAAAATCAGAAAATACAAAAGATATTTTTTTGGCTGTCGCAAAAGTTTATGCACAGATCAGATTTTATGCAAATATCTCTTGAAACGTGATGCGTGAAGAACCAGTGCGGTTCTTTTGAACGAGTTATATAGTGTAGCAATGGCTTAAAGTGTTATCAAGATGCCGAAGTCACTACAGTTCTCGTCTGAAGAAGTTGTGAAACTCTGGAAGCTGAAAGCAGAAGGTAACTCTGTTATGCAAATTTCAGTGATTTTAAATCGATCTAAACGTGGTATTTATAATGTTCTGAAACGTGGAAATCAATTTAAACCTGCGTTTCGCTCAGGAAGACCGAGAAAAACTACCTCTCGTGAGGATAGAAGGAATAAAAAACTGGCCTTGACTGAAAATTTGTCACTTAATCAAATAAAAACTAGACTTGTAACAAAATTATCACGTGATACCATAAGCAGACGAATAAAAGAATCAGGATTTATCAAAAAACAAAAGTTAGCTCGCAAACATTTTCTGAAAAAGTGTCACAAACAAGCAAGACTGCAGTGGACAAAGCATCATATGCATTATAGTGACGAATGGATAACTGTTATGTTCTCTAATGAAAAAAAAATGGAATTTAGACGGTCCATATGGGTTCTCATACTACTGGCGTGACTTTAGGAACGATCCGAAATGCGTATTCAGTAGACAACATGGTGGTGGCTCAGTTACGGTATGGGGCGCTTTTTGCTTCAACGGACAAACTTCTCTTAGCTTTCTAAAGGGTAGACAAAATTCAGAAAGGTATCAAGATACCCTGAGAAAGCATTTGTTACCATTTGGTGAAGTCCTAGGTGGTCCTGATTGTCATTTTTAGCAAGACAACGCTTCAATACACAATTCCCGTAGTACGAAAGAATGGCTTGCTTCTCAAAATATTAGTGTAATGAACTGGCCAGCACTCAGCCCGGATCTAAATCCCATAGAAAACATCTGGGGAATTCTCGCACGTGACGTATACCAGAATGGGAAGCAGTATTGCTCTGTTCAAGAGCTTAAATCTGCAATCGAGGAAACCTGGTACAGACTAACTCCCGAAACCTTCCATAATCTCGTGCTATCGATGAAAAATCGCATATTCGAACTCATCAGATGCAACGGTAACACCATAGACTACTAAAAGACATTTATGCTTTCTAAAATATATATATTCCGTTTTTGTGCTTAAACTTTTGCTACAGCAAAATTTTGATTTTATCATGTAATCGTGTTTAATTTCTATGAATTGTTTCTAAATTCGAAACATGGATTTGTAAGCTGTTTAATTACAGTAAAAATTTCAAAGCTTTTTGGTGTATACTTTTCGTCTTATCAAAAGATCTCGGTTGTGCTTAAACTTTTGCGACGCACTGTAGGAAATAATTTGGAGACACACATGATACATTATAATTTTGTTTCCAATGCACATATTACGATCGAAATTCAAAATGAATATGCATGTAGTGTTTTGTCGAATATATTTCAAATTTTCAAAGTGGCTGTCTTTAGCCTTAATACAGAGTTTTAAACGTGTCGGAAATTTTTTGTCTATGGACTGCAACTGGCTTATTGATATTTTATCTAATTCCTTGCATTAGGGTTTCTTTAGGAATGTCAGAGTTTTATGAGTTTTATGTTTCTGTTATGTCTCCAAGAGAGACGAAACAGAATACTCCATTGTGTTCAAATCTGGGGAATATGGTGGCCACTCTTGAACTAAAATTAAGAATGGAAAATGTGTCTTGCACCAATTTTGAGTGTCTTTTGCTCTGTTTGCAGATGCAGAATCCTGTTGGATGGTCCATCTTTTGTTTCCAAAGAACCAAGGTGAGTTTGCTATAGGTTTGTTGATTAAATTTTTGATTATATTTATTCTATATATTATACCCTCGATCAACAAAAACCAACTCCACCCAAGCCATTACAAATTGGGGACCGTTGATACCATTATCATGTATTGTTTCGATGGTGACGCGACGTTCAACAGTGCAAGAGCGCTTAGTGTGCTCTGCAGACCAAAATCATTATGGCTATTATATCCATCATGGCTTAATTGTGAGCTTATTAACCGAGAACAGTTTCTCGTCTGTTGCGGACAAACGGTGAACATCCATCACTTACGGCATACTTTAACATGTTTTTACACTTTCGAAGTCTTGTGGCGTTTGGTTCTCTGATTTTAGTAGTGTTTTAGACTCTTTCATTTGTAAAGACGAAAAGATCAACCTCTGCTCTTGCTATCTTGTTGATCGTTATCTTAACACCTTTTTATTGAAATTGTAGGCTTTAGTTTCAATTCGCTT
>JAXGGA010008650.1:0-55655 GCA_038373865.1 Uloborus plumipes | reverse complement strand
CTTTCTTGCTGAAATAAAGACATGAGAACTTTTTTTTTCGAAAAGAAAATTAAGTATCGGGCAAAATGAACGAAAGGGAAAAAAGTAAATTCCTTCTTTTCTTTTCTTTTTTTTTTAATCTCTCCATTCTACTCTATGTGACGTGTACAGTTATTTTATAATTCAATTTTGTTGCCATTTATTCCAAATATAGTTCAGAAACACAAATTAATGATTGTTCATTCATCTATATCTGTTAAATTTCAAAAATTGTGTGAATGAAACCTAATATTAAAAATATAGTAAAATAAGTGGCAACATTAATGTAACTAAAGCTCAAATTCGCAAAAATATTGCATGCACTTGTTTAAGAAACACCTTCTTCAATAACGAAAATTTTTCAATTTTCAATTTTATCATTTTCTATTTTTATCAGAACGCTTTACTTCTCAACAATAATTCAAGTGATAAATAAATATTTTTTATGATGTATTTTTGTCATATGAAATTAGCATTGATATCAGAAATTCGAAACATTTACTTTTCTTAGCTACATTTTATGAGGTGCCGCACCACTACTCTCAAAGAGTCTTGGCTCAGCCCCCCCCCCCCGAAATGATTTGTCTGTGTACGCCACTGTCTAGTACTATAACTAACTTTTTTTTTTTTTAGTATTGAGCATGAAAAAATCTTAAGCTTAAAGATCAATTTAACATATTGCAATATTAAACTGAAAAACTCCTATTGGGTTATTTATACCAGAAACATCTACATATTTGTAAGAATAAGATCAACTTTGGTCATCACTTTTGCTATCACTACAATTTTGCTCTTTTAATTCTTCTGAAAGTTTAAATTTTTGTTGGTATCTAAAGTAGACCAATGTAACACTTGTTCTAGGTCTAAAAACACGGTGTCTTACTTTTTTTCTTTCCAACGAAAAATAAACGAACTACAAATAATTATGAGCTAAAAGAACTTACTTCAAAAGCGATGTTCAATTTATTACTCAATTTTTCATGAAAATCATATTTTTAAAAAAAAAGCAGTAATTTACTCAGTACTGAAAAAAAGCGTAAAATATTGTTTTTTAAATAAAATTTGTTCAATATAACTGTCCCATGCAATTTCCTCATAGGATTTTTTGGGCTGTAGGAGCTATTTCTTGGTCAAAAAATTAAGGGTTAATATAATAATAGTATTAAAATTATTGACACCAGTCCAATATGCCCATGATCCAACACACAACTCACTCCTACTACTTAAAAAAAAATTCATTATTTCAAGTATACAGATTTCATAGGGACTTTCATACTGAAGAAAAATCAGAATGCACTATTACAAGAAAAAAAAAATCAGGGCACTTTTCATTTTTTTTTAATGTGTGTAGCTTGTTTACATGTGTATCAAACTTTATATTTTTCCCATACATCAATAAAAGGTCTTAATAGTGCTATTTAATCAATCACTTAAATAATATTTCTTGACAGTGGAAGAAAAGTGTTGGAAATACTGCTCTTTAAATTAGTCCAGTAAAGAGAAAAATTGTGGTAAGAATCCATAGGGCAATACTAATTAATCAGAAAAATCAAATCGTCCTTTAAATATAATGCATCTTAAAAGAGAGAAAAAAAAAAGGTGGAGGAAGAAAAGATCCTGATAAAACGTGAAATACAATACAACCTTTTAAAAACCTACTCAAAGTTCTCTAATAACTTGAGAAGAATGGAGTGCATTATGCACTACAAAACATGCATGGCTGAACTACAATAACACAATTTTCCTTTTGATTTGTAATATTATCTTCTTTCAGTTCCATGAGACTTCAAATTCAGAATAAAAGTATAGAGGAATGTGAAAGGAGTAGTAAGAAATACACTTCGATTCACAGCTTTTATTCAAGCTTAAATTTTATTATAAATCAAACTTGCCTACCACGCAAAACAGAGTATGTGAGACACTTAATTGCTGCAAACTAATTCAGAAGCAGGAAAGTTTCCAATGCCTAAATTAAAAAGCACTAATATTTATGGAGTAATAGAAGTAATCAGAAAATTTTAGACAAATACCAAACAATAATACCACTTGTATTTTCTAATAATACCTATTTGTTATGAATATATATTTTTTCCAAAGACTTGATAAGTCTTCGTATGACTCTGCTGCCTCACCTCATGTTGTAGAGAAGTTTAATGTTTTATTTCTTTTTAAGGCAATACATGCTGTAGCATACGATGCAACTGTGATAAATTATGCATTTATTTAAAATATGAGGTCGCATTTCAAACATACTAACTGGACTTGTATAAAATAGTCCTCTTCTCAACATTTAGCTCTACATGATTTCTTACTGCAGTATAAACTTTAGCATACATCAAAATCAAATTAAAATATAGCAGGGGAAAAGTTTGAACAATTTACATAAAAAACATTGACAAATTAACAATTAAATGTTTGATGATTAAGTTTATTATATCATAAAAATCTATTAACTATCTATCAATAATTAGACACTGGGCTGAAATTTTAGCAAGACAAACAAATTCTTAAAATACCAAATATCATAGCATAGATTAATATAACTTCCAAATTTCAGAATACTTGAAATGATTTAAGGATGTAAACGGAATAAAATCCCACACATGGCGTGAAATTTTTGTCAAAGCATGTATTCAAGTACTCTCCAACTTCAGAGGCAATCGCTCTTGTCAAAATTAATTATTTTTGGAGCAGAATTGGAGCTACTGCATGAGAAAAATACATTAAAATGAGAACTTCTTTAAAAAATCATGAATAACCAGGACAAAATGCAAAAGATCAGGACAAATAAAGGCAAAATATTTTTTTCAGGAATATCAGGACAACTACGCGAGTACATGAAAAAATTCCAACACTTTTTCCACTATTTCAAATATTTCCAGTATCAATAGACACCCTGCAATGTACGGAATAAGTATATATAGTTTTGTATGATACAAGTTATGGAATAAGAACAGCCACATTTAAAATTTTATAACTTCGTTAAAAAATTATGTATAACATGCATCATGCAAAATAAAGAAACACAAAGCTACAGAAACAGCTTTTTATTTTGTCATATATCTTTACATTATTTTCAGTGCTTTTAATTGTATTTAATGAAGAGCTGGAAAAAACATTACAAAGCTTTCCAGAAAAATATTTCTTTAGTGGCAGAACTAATCAGAAATTTGAGAAAAATCTTGATAGCCTTTCATTTACTAAAGATAAAAGTCAGTTAATTATTTAATTAACAAAAAATTATTACTTCATGAAGTTATACAAATAAAAGTTCATCAAAAATATCTTTCATTTTAGGAACAAAGATGACCGAAACAAGTGATGAAACAAAGTGATAATTTATATCTTGATCAAGGGGACTTGATACTTTTTGGCAATTTTTCTTGAATTTAGTCATTTTACTTATCTCATAGTTACATATGGGTAGATTATTAAAAGCTGTAAACAGCATTGACAAAAACGGAAAAAAAAACTTTTTTCTTTGTTTTATTTAATTATATTTTGCTGCAACATTTTTTTACTACTCAAAACTTCATGCTTTATAACTTTAGGGATGAATTTTAAGCGGGGGGGGGGGGGGGAATACATTTGTGTCCATATAGAAACACTAAAATACTTGATTTCTAGTACTTTTAATACTTTATCTTTTCAAGATGTAAAAAAAAAATTAAAAAATTGATTAAGCATGCTGAATTTACAGACAAAAATGTCATTAGTGAATGTGCCTTAAAGAGTTTGACCCCTTTAACACTCAGCTGAAATTCTCCTTTCTCTAACGGCATAGCAAGCAAGAATTTGTGAGTCGAATAGTAAGAGCTTAAAAGCAACAAGCATAACTAGAAAGGGTTGAAAAAGCATCACTGCTTGATGGGCAGGGGGAAGAGAAATAAGTTTGCTTTACTTCGCTTACAAAAATTACGATTCATAGAACCATTTCAGAGAGCAAAAGAGAAAGGTAAAAATACAGAATTAGCACAACTTGGCTAAAAACTGAAATTCTAAAGAAATACACAGTTTTCCCCACAGGCCACAAAAGGTTTACTGCTATAGTTTTGTGAAAAAATTCAAACTAAGAAAAAATTTTTTATAGAATACAATATTAAAATAAACAAAGCAAGTGAAGTCTTTTAAAGCCTTTTTACTACATTAATCAAATTGATTCAAAGCTTTTATGAGCTATACAAGAAGTTTCACACAACATTTGAAGCAAAAATTTGGGAAATTGATCTTGTGATTGATATTCACCATTTGAGAGATTGATAGTCCCCTTAAGTTATTTCAAAAATAGACAGCTCTCCATTGTCACTATTGTGCTGATAATATAGGAAATGACTAACAATGATTTGTTTAATGAGAACAGAAAAAATAAATTAACAAAACCTGCAAAAATGTATTGAATCTAGATCTGTTCTAGAAATATAAGAAAAACAAACAAGTTTAACTATTACAAATAATAATAATAATAATTTTCAATGTTATAATAAGTACTAAAGAACTAATTTGTATAATTTTATGCATTTAAATTTTTATTCTGAAATATAACATTACAGGTATAATGAAAAGCATAGCTTATGCTATTTTTTCTAAAAAAAGTTCTAAAATTGATGAATTATGCGATATGTATGATTGCATAGTTCCAGTCCAGTTTGAATACACATCCGATAACATAAATAATATAGCTAAAACAAAATATTATAACCTCTTGAAAGTATTAAGCAGCACATAAATAGTTTACAATATGTTTACACCATCACATTTCTCAGATAACAAAACAAACATGTACACACGTCAAATGTACATATATACAAGTATAATTAAAACTTAAAATTCATGAAAAGAATTATGAAGCTGCCTCTTTGAATAGTAAAGGCACAGTTAGAAATTAACTATGTCACTTTAAAAGAAAGAATAATGCTCAAACAGGTATGGCAACTTGATTTTAAAATGGCAACAGAAGGAAAAGCATAATCCATGCTGCATAAATACCAAAGAGACAATGCAAACTATTATTTCATTGCTGAAAACATTGCACTGATCACAGTCTATTTGTTTTATACATTTTTAACAGCGCAGAGGAAATGTAACTCTATCAACAAGTTATAAAAATATACAAGCAATGCATAGCTAATATATGTTGCATATTGAGCACTTATCTGCAATTTTAGCACATATCATAAAACATTTAAAAATTCAAAATGACTTTAACCAGTCATTTCACTTTACATCATGTTAATGTGCTGATGAAAGGCAGTCTGTAAAACATTTGAACTACCACACAAGCAGAAAGAAAAAACATAATGCATTAGCAAGACAGTAGTGTTACGTAATGTATAATACCATTTTCAAATTTATGTACAAGCTGGGAATCTTATTTTAATATGAAGAGATAAAACAACCATTGAATTTAAAATGACATTCAAAAAGTAGGAGGCAATTGTCTAAATAATTTATTATTTATTTATTAATTACTCAACTGTTTTTCTTTTTTTTCTGTTTCGGCAATTTAAATGCAAAAAATTCATTAATTTTAGGAGTGAAACATAAAAAACTAATAAATAAAAACCCAAGCTAAAGCTTCATTCCACAAGACTAATTCTGATTAATACTAACTAAAGACAATTAAAGAAGTATTTTCAACAGGCCTAAACTTTTGTGTATCATGGGGAAGCTATTACACCCCTAGCTTTCAGAAACAACAAACTAAAACATGTATTTAATGGTATTTCTCTGCCTCTAATACAGAGAATGTGCCATTGCTCCTCCCCCTTAAAAATATACATTAGGCCTAATTTTCAAAAATGATTTTATTAATTATTTCAGTTTTTAAACAACTTGTCTAGTCTCCACACAATATTTCTTCAATGAAATAAAGTAAATATCTATGAATCCTCTTTTTTTTCCTAAATTACTATAATTTAAATTCATTAGAACCAGGTGATGAAAAAAACAGAATGAAAATTTGCTAGTGAGAGAGAACCTCTTAACCTTTTTGTGGAAAATTTTACTTAGTTCAAAACCCTTGTTTTCCCAGAAAACAATATTCTATACTTAAAAATGGTTACAAAAAGTTGATGCATTTTAAAATAAATGCTGGTGTTCATAGAATTGTTGGCTGGACTGATCTCCGTTACATGTACTTCTGTGTCAGCCTTGATAATAGTCTGCAATTTAAGATTAAGCCTGAAAAAAATGATGTTTCTCATGCATAAATACTTTGTGCAAATGAGAAATCATGCCTTAAAATACCTTGTCACTTAAAAGAAGGAAAAATGAAATCTACATCACAACTTTTGAAA
This sequence comes from Uloborus plumipes, assembly GCA_038373865.1. NCBI lineage: Eukaryota > Metazoa > Arthropoda > Arachnida > Araneae > Uloboridae > Uloborus > Uloborus plumipes. The sequence goes on along the minus strand of JAXGGA010008650.1, from coordinate 49,341 downwards.
CATTGCTTATTACATTCCAGGAATTTTTTATCCTAATATGAATGTATAATGAAATCATTATGAAAAAATAAAAATAAAGCAGGGTAATTCCATTGTGACTAACATAACAGTTAGAATAAATTTTTAATCTTATTTTCTGTGTGCGAGCCTTATTTTTGTCACAATACCAAAAACAAGGTGTTATTCTTCTCCGCATAGATGAGTTGTTTAAGTTAATACACAAAAATAATAATATTACTTTCAATTTTTGGTAGTTAGGGACCATTTTGATCAACGTGACTAACATAACAGATTTGCAACCCTTAAAATTTTGTATTAAGTTCATCACCACAATGCTCTAAAACTAAACCATAAAATTATTATTTTTTCTGTGATAGTATCTATGTGAAAGGTTATTTTCACATTAATAATTGTAAATTTGACATATATTTTAAATAATGTTACAAAAAGTAGTATTTGAATAAAACTTGCCTGTGACTAACATAACGTGACTAACATAACACGCGATTATACACTAACTTTAGTGTATTACAGGTAATATTAATACAAATATTCGAATGCAAACAAGATTTTATTGAAGATTAACACACATGTTAACCTGTAAACAAAATTTCTAGTTAAATTTTGTATTTTAAGTAATAATGTCTGCGGGAATTTACAGATGATTGCGACAAGACTTTCGAACATTCAGTTCCTTAAATCCAAAATGTGTTCTCATTTGTGGGAAACACAAAGGTTGCCTCATAGCTTTTTCTCACGAAAAGAACTTCATAATCATTCTCATTCATGCTTAAAACCTGCCTACCATATTTCTTTTTAGACTTACAAGAGGTAAATACCACCACAATAAAATTAACCACTGTCTTAGTTTTTGTATCTCGGAACAGTCCGGGAGAATTTACTTCAAAATCATCAGCAGCTTCGTCTTCCACAATTTCTTTAAAAAAAAACTTCTTTTCTTGGGATATCATCCCCTGTATTTTTTAATAAACAAATTTTAAATTTCTCCATATTTATAGCATATCATTATTACCGAAAAACATATATGGGGATTCCCATTTTCAAACAACAAGTCTAACTCTTTCTTTTCAGCCTTGTCACTTTCACTCAAAAATAAGCAATTTATCTTCGATTCTTGTTTTTTTTTATTACTGAAGAAATTCCTTTGCATAATTTCCAAAGTTTGCCCAAGTATAACGCTGCTCCACACGTTGTGCACATGTGGGCACTTTCCATGATCTAATTTCATAAAACTCCATGACCTGTAGATGCTGGAGGCAGTTAGGGTCATATATTTTTTAAAGTGAGAAGCAGCTCCATATGTTCATAGAAAAACTGACTACACAGCGATCCCGCATAAAGATATAAAGTAATTTAAAATTCTTCCATTGAAGATGTTGACTTCATATGCAAAGTGCTTACTTACGTCGCAAATTACAACATAAAATTTCGACTGCAAGTTTACTATTAAAAGAACTTTTTTGAAAATAAATTACTGCAGTATATATGGTCACACTAATTTCTTCAAAAGAAGATGTTCAATAAATTAATTTGCTTCTAAAATAAACTGTTTGTTTAAGATTTAAGTATTGCTTAAAGAGTCATGTTATGTTAGTCACACACAGTGATGTTATGTTAGTCACAAGTCCTATGGCCAGAAAAAAGAAAATTCTTTATGAACAATCTTATCAATCTAACTGTACCCATCCCATAGAAGAGATCAGGGGGAAAAATATAAAAAATATTATTTCCAGAAGGGAATAACTGAATTAATTCATGTTTTTGTGACTAACATAACAAGTAAATCAGACTGAATACCTATAAACTTTGCAATATTAAGTTTATGATGAAACAAAAAAATATATATATTTCAGTAAAGCAAAAGAACCATTCTTTAATAATTAAAAAAAATTTCATTATTATTTGCAGTTTTTTTTAACTATATATGGATGTGAAAAGTTTAAAAAATATGCGATGTTTAGGGTAACTGCATATGTTATGTTCACAGCCATTTTTCAGGGGTTTGGAGTAATATTTTGTGAAAATTTATGTTAAATTCTAAAAATTTGAAAAATTATCTTTAAAATGATATATCACAAAATATATATATTGAAAGATGAAAAAAACATGTCTAGGTTGACATTTACATGGAATCACCCAGCAATAGAAATTAGTACCAATCTATGTGAACTACACATGCAACAAAGTGAACAATTTTTATTACCTAACAAAATAGAAATTTGAGTTCTTGGTATCTCCCCCCCCCCCCCACCCCCAGAACCACTTAGGGTAGAGCATAAATGTGATGAAATTTACAAATATGATTTGTGTACTATCAAACACAGTTAATGCAATGGAGATACTTAATCTTAACTATATGCAGATTAACAGGGAATTGACGTATTACTAAGTATAGATTGTAATAAAAGAAATGAGTGGTTTTATGTAGAGCTATAAGTGTTTCAAACTATTATATATTTAATTGAAATTTGACCTATGACATCATTTAATTTAATATGCAACATATGACTTTACTGTACTCAAGTTGCTATTAGATGTAAGGAAGCAAATAACATACTTGGTACAGAAATACCAGATACTTAGAGGAATTTTAATACAAAGGTAACAAGATTAATATATAGGCATAAAATGTTTCTAAGGTGGAGACACATTTGTTCCCAGCTCATAAGTTAAATATTGTGTAAATTTAATAAAGTTTAATAGCATAAGATGCAATAAAATTTTAGAAAATCTATTTCATATAAAAAATAATAACATTTCTCCTAAATTTTGTAAATACTCACAATGTACAAAATATAATAAACATTTCTAAAAGTTTAAGGTCAAAGTTAGATATGTTATGAGCAATAAAAATATATCTGACACTACAGATAAGAAAATTTATAAAAGTCAACTCCAAAACAGCATGAAAATTCTAATTGAAATATTTCATTAGGTCAAAGCACTCTGTAAAGTTTAGAACTTATAGTTTAAGTCATTGTAAAAATCAATTTTTATATCAGATCTAATGTAAGAACTTTTTATGTTACTTCTCTAACACGCATGAAATTTAATTTACTAAATGCAATTCAAATTTTTTGCAGTTAGTAAGTTATTCCTGAAAGGATTTATACAGAACTTTTCACTGGAAGAACAGAAACAAATATAACTTTTTTAAAAAGTTTAAATCGAAAAAATAAATGTTTAAATCTATACACCTGCATAATTAAAAATTAAAATGGGTCATTCCATGTCAAGTGTACGAGGCGTCCCCACTCGACCCCTCCGATTTTAATGAAAATTTTTTTGGATGTACATATAAGACTTTCATGAAACCATACCAAAGTATAGTTCGATAGGCCTTATGGTTTAGCCAATAAAAATTATTGAAAAAAGGCCTCTTTTTTGTGTCTTGAAAAAATGAACAAATCGTCAAGTTTGTGCTTTTATTGCTCGCGACCTAAGACGCTTATCAGGCTCAAATTTGGTGATTCTGATCACTGTTTAGGGTAGAATAGCCTACTTGTGTAACAAAAGCTTCATGCACTATAGATTTTTTGCAATTTGCTGCCAAAGTTGGTAAAAAATCGTATTTTGGTAAATTTTGATCATATGTTATCAGCTTGTATCTGCTGAGAGAATGACTTTCTGAAGCTAATTCTTTCCTCGTTTGTAGCCTGATAGCTCGTCCGAAAGGTGTGCTAGTGGCATCTCGATAGCTCAAATAATTGCTGAATTATGCGAGTTGAAATTCCAGTTAAATTTCTTTTTTCTCAATTTTGTCTCAATTTCAAAGGGCAATATCTCAAAAGGGTCATCTTGGATTTCAATTTTCTTTACATCATTGGAAAGAACACACTTTTCTTAACTAAAAAACGTTATTTTTATTTTTGAGACAAACCAGTTTCAAGGGATATTGCAGGTCAAACATGTGTACGTCATTCAACGTGAAATCAAAGAAAAAAAGACATAGACCTCAAAAGTTGATGTCAATTTGTTCTATTTAAATTTACAGGAGCTATTGTACTTATGTTCTGATAAAAAAAAAACCTTTTTTAGATGCTTTTGAACTTTAGTTTTTGTGTGCGCATCCGTAAAAACTCAAGAAATGGCAAAAAATAAAGTTTTGTTTTTAACAAAAATAATTATATCTTCTTATCGCTGCTATAAGAGCTTGAGTCTTTTCCTATGTGTTATTTTTAAGCTCTTGAAACAGAATTTCGGATGATATGTCACTTGAAAAGGTTGTAGGTCATTAATGTTTCATGGTCATGAAAATCATTTTCCCATTTTTCATCAATTTTGTTTATGGGCAAATTGCAATCATAGGCTGAATATCTAAACACATCCTCAGCAGTATAATGAATGGATTTTCAATTAATACTTATCATATTTTCAATTACTATTGTTATCATTTATTTACACGGTGGAAATAATTGCAATATTCAACTCTATCGAAAACTTTCGTTTTCGCATTTTAGTCCTATTATGCGTATTTTTTATCACGTACGCACCATATTAACTGTTTTATTTATTATTTATCTCATTTATTAATTATTTTTATTTTTATTTTTTATTATTATTATTATTATTATTTTTTTTTTTTTTTGAAAAAGGAAACAATGCTTTTTACGAATTTAAAATATTAATGACACCTTGCCAAGTGACATATCATCCGAAGAACTTAAAAATAACACATAGGAAAAGACTCAAGCTCTTATAGCAGCGATAAGAAGATAATTATTTTTGTTAAAAACGAAACTTTATTTTTTGCCATTTTTTGAGTTTTCACGGGTGCGCACACAAAAACTAAAGTTCAAAAACATCTAAAAAAGGTTTTTTTTTTTTATCAGAACATAAGTACAATAGCTCCTGTAAATTTTAATAGAACAAATTGACATCAACTTTTGAGGTCTATGTCTTTTTTTCTTTGATTTCACATTGAATGACGTACACATTTTTGACCTGCAATATCTGTTGAAACTAGTTTGTCTCAAAAAAAAAAAAAAACCTTTTTTAATTAAGAAAAGTGTGTTCTTTCCAATGATGTAAAGAAACTTGAAATCCAAGATGACCCTTTTGAGATATTGCCCTTTGAAAAAGAGACAAAATTGAGAAAAAAGAAATTTAACTGGAATTTTAACTCGCATAATTCAGCAATTATTTGAGCTATCGAGATGCCACTTGCACACCTTTCGGACGAACTATCAGGCTACAAACGGGGAAAGAATTAGCTTCAGAAAGTCATTCTCTCAGCAGATACAAGCTGATAACGTATGATCAACATTTACCAAAATACGATTTTTTACCAACTTTGGCAGCAAATTGCAAAAAATCTATAGTGCATGAAGTTTTTATTACACAAGTATGCTATTCTACCCTAAACAGTGATCAGAATCACCAAATTTGAGCCTGATAATCGTCTTAGGTCGCGAGCAATAAAAGCACAAACTTGACGATTTGTTCATTTTTTTCAAGACACGAAAAATAGGCCTTTTTTCAATAATTTTTATTGGCTAAACCATAAGGCCTATAGAGTTATACTTTGGTATGGTTTCATGAAAGTCTTATATGTACATCCAAAAACATTTTCATCAAAATCGGAGGGGGTCGAGTGGGGATTTTCTCGAAATTTGGGACACTTGACATGGAATGACCCAAATGCAATTCAACATGTTATGCAAAAAAAACAGTAACCCCGAAGGGAGCAACATGGCACTCAACACATTAAAAATGCATAGCAAATTTTAATCACGAAGTAGAGGATATATTTTGTCTGATAATAGGTATGAAACTGACTGTGACACAGAAACCCTGAAAACTACTACATACACAAAGAACCGGAGATGGAAAAAGTGTGCAGGTGAAATGGGTTTCAAAAAGACCGAAGATCACCCTTGCTTTACTTATAGTGTAAATACATCAACCTTAACACAACAGCTCTTTATAGCCACAGGCGCTTTTAGAGCATTCCTCCATTCTGCCCTAATACTGGGGAAGATCTTCCAATTCCTGAGGTCAAAATTATTTTATGTATCATTCAACAATTTTATAGTTTAGTTTTCCAATAAATACAACCTCCTGTTATGTTAATATAGACAATTTTCACAACAATCAACTTCTCCAAGATTTGAACACATGCCATTTTGCCATTTATCAAAGTTAATAAATTATGTTAGGTCTCTATGTCAGTATGGAGTGTAAAGTTCTGTACTAAATCCTTTCTCCCAAATGTTAACAAACAATGAATAAGCTAACATTCGTTGTATTAGAAAGAAAATGTAATATGTAATTTTTATAAATAATGTTTTAACATACAGTACATTTAACCTGTGAGTCAAATTTCTTTAAAATATTTGTCCATAGTCACACCACCTCATTTTCCTGCCATTGAAATGTTCATACATATTTTGAAACAAAACATTAAAAAAAAACAAGTTTTAAAAATGTGAATAATAGTAATTTAAAAATATGAGTAATTTAAATGTATGAGTATTATAATAATAGTACGAACTAATAAACAAAAGAAATGCAACTTAGTTTTGAAAGATAACCATCAGTTTGTGGAAGTTAAATTACTTTAGTATTTAAATTATTTTTTTTTTCCTTTTGTGCTCAGATAGACATTTTTTTTCCCTTTGTAGGTCAACAATTTCAAAGATAATAAAAATTTTAGATTTTAATTGATTTAATATATAAAAATAAAGAAAAATATTACAGAGATATTAGAGAAACTAAACTGTGGTATATTTTGGCTAACAGTTCTTTTCTGAGTTCATTTGAGAAAGATAATTTAAATTATAGGTAATTTTTTTAGAAAGAGGTATAGGAAAGCAATTGGGTGTTATCATGTCATATATGTGCCCCGTTCAATTTAGGTTCTGTTGAGAATAATGTTTTTCAAGTCAAGTTCTATGTTTCAAAAGAAAAAAAAATATTTCAAAAAAATAATAATGGTACAAAATTACACAATGTTTGAAACAGAATCTAGAATAAAAAATAAAGCAAGTCCTATTAAAATAAAATGAAGATACAAAATAAAATTAATGATTTTATAGTACGAAAGAACAGCAGATACTTTGCATTGTTTGCATTACAATTAATAAAAAATAATGGATTAACATTTTTTTTTTTTAAGTCTTCTTTTCAGCTTTGAAATATGTTACTAAAATTGAAAAAAAAAAAAACTTTCGTTCCTTCCTTTAAAAACATATTTTAAAAACTGACATAGAAAACTACTAAAAATATGAAACATTACAACTGAAAAACCAAAATGATAAAAACCTCAAAAAACATAATAAATGTATTTTCAGGTAAAAAATTAACATACCCAATAAGGAAGGAGTTTTTTTTAAATAAGTTCATCAACAAAAACAAAAATGTGTATCACTTACTATTATTACAAAAGTAATCACAGACAAAAGCTTTCCATCAAACAATCTCTTTGACTTTGGATTTACAGTACAGGTATACCAAACTTTGTCCACTTGGCACAGCACAGGTGAAGTAAAAATCATCTTCTATATGAGCTTCGGCCATGTGATGTTTGGGAAGCTGAAAATGGCACTAGTGGTACAGGACTATCCACAGAGATTCGTCGAAGAAAATGAAAACTGAACAGCACAAAATGGAAAAAGAATGCAAACAGAATAAGTTATGAAATGTCATGCAATAAAAAAAAGGAAAAAAAAAAGAGGAATTAGCTTAAAGAAGAAAAATTATAATAGAAATTGAACAAAGCCAAAACAAAACAAATTACAACACGTGCAGAAACAAGACTTTAAACTAAAGCATAAAATAATGAAGATTTATGCAGGCAATTAAAGTAACACAATGTCAACACAATACTTTAACTTACAATCTACGGATTCCTAATTTTTTCTTCTCAGGATACAACTTGTCATCAGGTTCCTTATTAATTGGTCCTTGAACAGGTAAGTCTTCATCTTCATTTCCAGCAGACAATGTAGTAGAACTTAGTGAACTATATAATAAAATATGATTTTTAAAGCTTGAAGTAGAACTTTGTAATCTGCATAGCTAATATATGGCAATAAAAATCCATAATAGGACTTAGTGAACTGTGTAACAAAAAACATTAAAAAAGCAAAACTACTTTCTTCCAATTACAGAAAAGTATTGACAATCATATGTTTTATTTATAGTGTAATTTATACTTTTCAATAAGCTGCAAAAAAAAAAAAAAGCATTAAAATCAGAAAATTGAAATTTCACCATTGAAAATCTTCCTTATATGCATACAATAATGTAATTAAAAAGCATGGAGAAATTAGTATCCAACAACCCTTGACAAAGCGCATAAAATGTTCATTCACTAATAGAGATGGAGATAATAACTTGATAGGAAAAAGGACTTAAAATTAACAATGCTTTACCTCAAAAAACAAATTAACAGCCCTCTTTGAAATATCCAATTGCAATCAACAAGAGAAGTGCAAAACTTGACAACATATGAGTTGTATATATGTACTATTTTACCTTCACTAACTAACCGCTTTTTTAATGTGTGGTACAGACTGTCCTCCCCACTTAATTGGGTTAGGGACAATCAAACACCCAGCTTATAAAAATATAAATAAATGGAACGAAAAACTTCTTACAGCAACAATGTTATTTCCCCATTTTTAAGAAACATTTTTTACTTTGAGACCCCACTTATTTGCATACATATTCGAAGTTTCCTGAGTAAAATGCTTTATTTCAGGTCTATTTTTTGTCGCTTTCTCACCAAGAAATTTCAGTTCATACCACTTTTTGTGCTTTGTTACAAGTGAAAGGTCTCTTGTAAGAAAGCACAAAAGACAGGCAAGTTGTAATCTTATTTTGACTTCTATCTGTAATATTATCTAAGGTAATAAAATAGTGCATCGGGGGTTGGCGGTTGGGTGTTTTGAGAGTTGGAAAAATAGGACCACATGCAGTAAGCGGGTGTGAACATGTTTCTTTGATTGGCTCTGGTTTTGTCCTAACTACACTAGATGTACTTAAACGAGATAATATGCATCACAAAGTCTTGTACAATCAATGACAGCATATGAATCAAGCTATAAGTTATTACTGTTGAAATCTTGAACAAAAGTACACGGATCGTATTTGCTGGCAATAAAGAATGTTTTCATCATGGTGGTACTAATCTAAGGGACATAATTTTTAACTTAGATAAGAAATACAGAATATAAAGTGGAATATCGATAATTCAAAGCCTTACAACTCAAATATTCCTTTATTTTAAAGTTTTCATTGAATCACTAACTCTTGAGATGATTGTGGGAACTTTCTACAACTCAAACTCTCAAAGTCAAGACTGGCGGTCGCCACTCGCCAGTGGCGACTAAAAATAATTTTTGGGCAACTGGAAAATGCGATATTGGTTGCCATACTCTGACAACCTACAATATCTTCATTTTTCTGAACAAAATTGCAAAATGCCGATGCATCGCACCAACTATCTACAAAAAACATTCAACAGTTAAGACAATGTTAACTTGGAGAAAAAATCAGCACATCTGCTATCAAAAACATCTAAATGCTGATTTTTTAGTTAGGGGGGAAAAAATCGAAAAAAGTTTTAAGTCCTAAAATTTTAACTATATAATTAATAGTAAGTACAGTATAGAAAGTCAAACTGGCAATCAACAGGCCCTGTACTGCTCTGAATATTGTAACATGCCGAGTTTCAGATCACTATTGAAAGATGCGATATGGCGGATCAAAGGATCGCCATAATGGAGGTAGTAGGAAGGTAATGCATTTTCATGGAAATAATTATTGCATTCACTCGTGTTTAAATTGCGCAATTTAATTGAAAATAAAAGGTCTAAAGTTAAAAGATCGCGGTGCAAAACTTTACCCTGAACAATAGTTGAAAATCCAAACATTTTCAAGATTTTAGTTCAATTTTTTCATCTAAGTACTGATTATATAATTAATGACACTTTCTGGTATAATTTTATAGTATTTCACTGTTAAGTATTTTATTTGCAGTAAAAGCTGCACTGTATGAATATTACAGGAAATGGAAGAATTGGAGGTTCATAAATTTTCCTTTTCGTTGATGGCATAAAAATTAAAGAACATAATACAATGAAGAATCAACCCAAATGCAAAGTTTTACTGATATTAATTCAAAATAAAAGCAGCAATTAAAAAAATCATAATTGCTGTCACAAAATCTTTTCAAAAATCACGACTGTAAATACAAAACTGTTATATGAGAGTTAAAATTAGGCACTTCTGAAACATGTTTACAACATTCACTTTTTAAAAAAAATCCTCTCTCCTACCATTAAAAATCTGTTCCTGACTTTTATGTCTCAAATCTTTAAAAAACCCAAGATTTTTTTTTATAAATATGTATACATAATAATAACCTGAAAAATTACCGAATTTCTTCAGGTCCTGGCAAATTTGGGACCATGTTTAGTAGACAGGCCCATTATGGCCAATATTTTCCTTAATTACATGGTTTTGTCCAAAAAGATAGTTTTTTAAATAGGTGGGTATTAAATGCAAAACTAACAGTCTGTAGCTTTATTTATGATTATTTTTGTATATTACATTGAATTTAGGAATAAAAAAAGGGATACCCTCTAAATATCCAGTTTTAAGATAAAAATATCAAGATTAACATTTTAGTACTTTCATTCCAGAACATGCCAATAACTTTGTTAGGAAAATAGTTTACGATGATCAAACTTATGATTAAGTTGCAAATTATGCGCATAAATGCTCATTCAACTTCATGTATGCCTGCATGTTTATCTTTTAATTTATTAGCATAAGATCTTGATTATTTGGATTTTAAAATGAGCTATTTAATTTTTCAGAAAAGGCTTACAAGTTTTTTTTTTTTTTGTTAATTCTTTCTATTACGTAATTTAGTTAAGGTGTGTATTAAGGTATTATGTAAGAAAATAATGCAATATTATTAAATACAGAGTGAAATGGAGTGGGATCATGGCTTTGGAATATGGTTTAAAGTGGCCACTAACTCTTTTGGGCTTACTGGTTATTAACATTTTTTTTTCAGTCTCAAGCTTTACGAACAGTCAATAACTTAAAACTTTTAGTCGGTCCCTTGGGACTTTGAGTTATTGAGACTCGACGGTTTATTATATTTATTAAAATAAAAAAGGTTCTTAAAATACTAAAGTGTTTAGATAATATTACATGTATGGCAACATTTACACTGAAGTAGTAATGAACCAGTAGCAATATTTTTACTGTAGCTGATGTTGAGCTACCAAAGAGCTTTGTTCCAAACAATGCAATAATACAGCATAGCATTTTAAAAACATAATTTTTGCAGTCTCTCCCTTCTAAGCAGGGTTGTTTGATTTCGTCTGGGGCGGAAAAAACTGCTAGAAAAACCTGGAAAAAACCTCCCCGGACAAAATGGCATTTTGTCCATTTTGTCCACTTTAAAGAAAATTAGTTATTGATTAAAAAATCCTAAGTTAAAAAGTATTGTTTTAAAATATTGATTTTTGTTTTCAATGAGGTAATACTTTTATTATCAAAATTAGCACAAATAATTATGTATACAATCAAATATTTAATAAACAGCAGATACTACAAAAATATAGTATCTGTATAATATAAATGAACATTAACGATAAGATTTAATGCTTATGAGAGCACACGTTAGTAGTAAATAATTTTAAGATATTTATTTGTTGTGAAGGAGTTTCATTGCCAACAATAAAAGTGTATATAAAATATAAAAGTAGAAATAAAATTTTAAAAGTTTAGTCTGAAAATATTAAAACCCTATGAAGTAAACATTATTTAATGTCATGAAAGAAAATTTTGCCATGAAATGAAATATGTTCCTATAATAACATTAATGTATCCATATAACAATACTGTGTACATAAATATTTTACAATGGGGCAACATTCATTTAATCCTCAAAAAATATAACGTAAAATGAATATGCAGAATAAGAAAAAGGAATTTGTACATAAATGAATAAAAGTCATACTGTTAAATTTCAAAGGATATCAAATGAGCATACCAAGAAAAAAAAAATCAGTAATTGTCAAATGCTTCATCAGTAAGTTGTTTGTCCTTAGAATTTAAGCTTTTATAAGCCATTACTAATTTGGATGCAGTTTTTAATCCTAACCTTTTCTAAGCTTGCTTTGTATCCTGTCAAAATTTGAAAAAATACGTACTACAACATAAGACAACCAACTCCACTTCTGATAAAATGCATATGAACAAGGAAGTGATTTCCCTTTCACTTGAGGTTTTAGTTCCTTGTTGAAGTTGGTTTTGGTTTGCATGTTCTTCCACTCAAACTAAACCAAAACTGCACTTTTTGTTTTAGTTTAGGTTTTTATTTAATATTTAGATTCTAAGTTGTTATTTAGTCTTTGAATCAAAATTAAACCAATATTTCTTGTAGCATCTAATGTACTTTCAAATACAAATAAGATACATTTATATTTGTATTTAATTCAAACAAAATTTAACGATAGAATTCATGAGAAAATATCATATAAAGTTTATTTTTTAAGGGATTGTAATGTGTTAAATAAATATCTAAGGTGACAGAATACTCTTTAATTTCTTTTTAAAAATATGTATTAAAGAAAAACTTTTTATTTCTATTTGTCTACTCTATAATAATGTAATTACACTCAATAGTTTATTCACTATGTTAAATTTTATTTCTTTCAACTAAAATTAGTTAAAAATTAATAGGTTAATTGCCTTTTTTTTTTTTTTTTTTTGTATATTCATCATTCTATTTTGGGAAATAAGCAATGCAAGAGAGATACTAATTGGACATCATAACATTTTATACATCAAACGAATGAAAATATTTTTTTTTTTTTCCCATTTCTTCTATTTTGTCCGTTTTGTCCAATTTCATCCATTTTGTACATTTCTTCCGGCCTCCCAGACTTTTTGCAAAAAAGTGGACGAAATGACAACCCAGCTTCTAAGCTACATATACTGTCTTTAACAAAACTAAATTTTATGATATTTATTTTTAATTATATTCTATATATTTATTACAGACAAAAAGAATATAGCTGTTTCTTTAAAGTTATGAATAAAGATAAACAAATGAAAACTTTTAGTTGTCTAACATTCGCATGATGATAGCTAGATAATATTACCTCAGACAGACTAACAGTAAGACTTTTGCTCATATCCTATTGTTGCTCTAAGGTAACAATATAGAGGAAGAGGTCTAAATACAGGATACCACTTTATTTTGGTACCTACTGATTAACCTGTTCACTCAAAATGAATAATTTCAGCGCCAATAACTCTTTAAGAAGATAATATTAGGGTTCAACAAGTTGAATACCCGTTTAAAGTGTTCTATAATTAAATGATTACAAAAGAAGGTAAAATCACGCCTTTTCAAGTGGTGGTCCAAATGCCGGATACTTGTATAAAAAATGGTTTACCTAGTACAACATAAATAAAAAACATGAAATTTTTACTCAAAAACGTCATTTAATATTTTATCCACCATTCGTGTGTCACTATTCAACCTTGTACAAATCATATAAGGAATAATGAAAATTCCAAAAGCACTCATGATGCACTATAACAATGAATGTGAGCAGGTGTCAATGCAGTGTCTTGAATTAGGTGTTTTGAAAGCTCCCATGATAGGTTTGCAAAACACGATGATAGCTACCAACAGACAGTCATTAAGTGGGCTCTGGGGGAGGGGAAATTGCCCTTCCCTATCTTTGAGAAAACTATGTGTTTACACAAAAGGGCAATTCCATGCAAGTGTGGAAAAGCGTTGAAAAAATTAAACTCGAGTAATGTGACTGTTCTGTATATTTTTTGGTTTAAAAATGTTAGAAGTTTCTTATTTATAACAATTTTTTGTTAGGAATGTAGTTTTTTAGTTTCGGCAATACTTTGAAGTTGGTATTAGAGTATTTTATTTTCAGTGAAGCAAATGGTCAAACTTTCAACATATATAAGTTTCAGTTTTTTTGATTAGATAAATGTGACAAAGGAAGATTGTTGTTTATTACACTTTAAATTAATATTGTGAATTGATGAAACAAGTGTTTTCAATTTAATTAAGTGATTTATATCAATTTCAAAAAGGGTCTGTTCTACGTAACGTAAGTTACCAAAAACACGTTAAAGTTTTTACAGCAAATAAAGAAAGGGCAATACAATGTTAACTATGTTATATTTTCTATCTCATAGATGTGTACTAAGCAAATAACAGTACTTTTCTTTTGAATATTGTTTATTTAATTTTTTGTGCTACAATCAAACGTGTAACGTAAGTTACCCACATGTGCAGATAACGTAAGTTACCTTAGTAGAACTTTAATACTTGTGTTTTGAAATAAAGTAAATCGTAAACAAAACCTATGTGGCTAATAGAAGTAATTTAATCAATAATTCTTTTAATTGTACTATATTTACTTAATTTTGATTACTCATATTTCTTAAAATGTCTGTTTGTCAATAAGATTACAATACACCTTTATTATAAATTACATGCTTCTTTTTGGCTGTTAAGATATTAATTCTCTTTAAACAATATCACTGCGTTCAGAATATTTAGGAGGTAATGTACTATGCATTATTTAAAAATGACTTCTGTTATGATTTAAAGTTATCAAATATGTTTTGGAAAAAACAAATATAAAAATAGTTTATATCTTTCAATTGAAATATATTTTGTTTTGCATTAAAATGCCACTGAACTCTGCAGAAAAGATGCGCTGTAGAAGGGGTATGAGAAGTCATGTGGATAATACAGATTCATAAATAAAAGTCACTCTTGATAGTATTGAAATATGTTAGAAAAAGCAAAATGTATCAAAAATATTTTCTGAAGATCCGCACATTGACAATGACCATTTAAGAACCAGAAATGAACAAAATGTAGGGTTTCGTTTAGTTAGTATTTTAAGGAACAAGAAAAAACAGAGATAAAAGCTGGTGACTGGTGTGTGGTGAAGTACGAAAATACATTGTATCCTTGAGTTGTGACGATTATTGAAGAAAACGAGTTTAAAGTAAAAGTAATGGCTGCTGTTGGAACCAATTAAAAATGGCCAGAAACGACAGAGGAAATTTATTATAAAAGAAAACATGATTCAAAAATAGAATTACCTGAACTTGTTTAATAACAGTGGCCAGTATAGATCTGAATCATATGTTATGTAATATTTTTGATTGATCATTGAGTTTGGCATTAAATTTCTGTAAATTTAACTCATAATTGTTAATTTTCAGTATTTTGATCTAAACTAAGCTGTAATTTTCATTCATTAATTTTTGTAATAAAGATATGCTTGTAAGTGAATATTGTAACGTAAGTTACCCAGTTAAAAATTCCCATAAAATTCAATTTTTAAAATAAAATTTTAAATTTATGAAAATTAATTCCTAAATATTATAAGAAACTGATAAATTATACTTCAAACAAGAAAACAGCTGTAATAGAGCAGAAATTTGCCTTAGAACCAATTTTCATATTATGCCATTCCCTTTTTGTGTAACGTAAGTTACTGCCTTATTTTTGACTGCTAAATTTTGTAAAATTTAAGTGCATCGAATATTTTTGCATTTTAATTTTGCTTTTGACTGTCATTTTCACTGAATGCTTTTGTACAAGGTTTTTATAACAATATTTGTCTGCACTAAGGAGCTAACTGCATAAGAGTTGGTCGAAATGTAACGTAAGTTACCGTGGAATTGCCCAAGAGGTTTTTGATGTTTTTCGATGAAACTGTATTGGGTTTGCACCCTTTGTCTCTCTGAAAAAATTTGAAATGACGGGCCTGACTATCGACACTGTCGTCTAGCTTCGATCTCAATCTTGAGCTTTTTTTAAAATTTGTTTTTAGTTCTGAGCATCCCAAAAACAGATTAAAAGAAAAAGAATCATTCTTCCCTATTGTTTCCTAAGCTTTATGCAAACCTATTAAGGCAATAACTTAATTCATAATTGGCAAGAATCAATAACTGCATGGTCTAAAAACGAGCAACCGCTGTTAATCCAAAAAAAGAGATCAAGTTGTATCACAAGGAACATGACAGGATGCTATTTTGGATCTTGTTTTTTGCAACATTGAAGGTTCTGTTCAAGCATTATGTGTGGGGGAGCATATTCGAGATAGTGACCACAATAGTATTAGGTTTGGAATTAAGTTTGATGTGCACCAAGATAAAAATTTTAGGTTTGTGCCTAATTTCAGAAATACTGATTTTGTCATACTTAGACAGAGTTTGAAAGCAATTTTTTCATCAGGATTGGACTAAAGCGATGTAAACCTGTAGCCGACAGAGCTTAAGTAAAATTTGGCCCATGTGGTTAACTCGAGAAACTAAGGGTGCTTTGAACCATAATCAAGCTGCTTTTCATCAGTTCAAAGAAACTGGTCACCGCACAGATAGGCTACAGTATTGTGAAGCAAGGAGCAATTTTAGGTATTTGGTACCTACTCAGAAAAGTGAATTGAAACAAAGGCTAGTAGATAACATTGACAAGAATCCAAAGGGGTTCTTTGATTACGCTAATTCTGGGAAAGTTAGAAATAATCAAATTGGGCCACTGGTTATGAGCATGAAAATTTAATTCATAATGAGAGAGATATTGCTTATGTTCTAAATGACTTTTCTTCCAGGTTTTTTAACGATAACTGTGTCTCAACAGTTGACACAAATAAGACACAAGCTACTATACAGATTGAGGATTTTGTATTTTCTAGGGAGGACCTTTTACTTCATTTGAAAAAAATTAAAACAACTAAAGTCCCGGGATCAGATAATATTTATCCAAAAATTCTAGTTGAGTGTGCAGAGGAATTAGCAGATACTATTGTAAAAATTTTCAATGCTTTGTATAACTCAGGGACAGTGCCACAGGACTGGAAACTGGCTAACATTACATCACTCTTCAAGAAAGGGTCTAGAGGTAATGCAGGAAATTATAGACCTTTAGTGGTTTTAAAAAAATTTTGAAAGATTATTGAAAATTAAGATTATCAATTTCTTAGAAAATTATGGTCTGTTGACTAGTTTGCAGTATGGATTTAGGAAAGGTAAATCGTGTGCTACTAATTTATTACATTTTTATGACAAGGTTACCACGGCTTTAGATAACAAAAAATGTAGATGTTGTTTACATTAATTTTCAAAAGGCTTTCGATAAGGTACAGCATGTTGCACTACTCAATAAAATAGCAGATACTGGAATTAGAGGTAAATTTTACTTTGGGTTAGGAATTGACTGACAGGAAGGAAACAAAGATTAGTTGTAAGTGGTAACCATTCTAAATGGAGTGAGATTTTAAGTGGGGTTCCTCAAGGATCAGTTTTAGGTCCCCCTTTGTTTATTATTTTTGTGAATGATAGTCTTGAAAAAATTTCCGGACACATGAATTGATTTGCTGCTGACGTAAAAGTCATGAGGGTTGTAGAAAATGATGAACAAGTAAATCAGCTGCAAGAGGATTTGGATCATATTACTAAGTGGGCGGACAAGTGAGGCATGGCAGTAAATGTTGGGAAATGTCAAGTGCTGCATTTACATCATGGAAATAATTCATAAGAGCTACTATTTAAAGGATTCAGTCATTAGTAAGGCAGATAATGTTATGAACCTAGGTGTCTTAATAAATCAAGACTTGAAGTTTAGTCAACAGTGCAACATAGCCAGTAGCAAAGCCAACAGAATGCTTGGGTTTATGAATAGACCTATTTCAAACAAATTTAAGAAGGTTCTTCTGCCTTTATATAGAAGTTTGGTAAGATCTCATTTGGAGTATGCTGTTCAGTTTTGGGCTCCTTATCTTAAGAAAGATATTAATTTATTGGGAAAGGTACAAAGGAGGGTTACAAGGTTAGTGAATGGATTTTCTTATTTAAACTACGATTCTAGACTTAGAATGCTTAATATGTATATTCTTGAGCAAAGGGGAATCAGAGGGGACATGATTCAGTTGTTTAAATTTATCAAAATGAAAGACGTTATGGGGTTACACTTTTGCACGGAAAGCTATGTCCGCTACTTTGTGTTCAGGTAGCAGCCATTTATTTCACTGTATAACTTTGAGAGGGAGAGTCAGTTTTACATCCCTTGAAAAGTTTTCAGTACCTCAATAAAAGGATGCTTTACTAAAACAGCTCTCTCTAAAGCAAACAAGTCAACAATCAAGACCATTTTGCTCACTACTATTTTGTCCCTTCTTGTTTTTTCATTTTTGTGACTGTGCACAACAACCCTCCCCCATTTTCGGCAGGTATATCCCGTATTTGGACAACTTCCTCAATTATTCCAACAAAGATTTTTTTTTAACGGAAAAAAAAATACAAACCTTGATATACTTTTCGGCTTGTGTAAGCTCAGCTCATCTTCCAGGTCACTGATTTTTGCCTTTAAATCATTTCGTTCAAATAAAATATGTCGAAGCTCATCTAAGGTAAACCTAGGTCGATTTGGATCATCCAAACTAATTATTAGTTTTCCCTGCAAATCTAAATTTTGTTGATCCTAAAAAATAAATAATATCTTAACATGGAGTTTACAACATTATATTTATCATGTATTTAGTATTAAAACCAGGTTCCCCAATTGTTTTCAAAATATAATTCTGCAGGAGAAACAAAAAATATTTAAAAAAAAACAATTCAAAAAGTTTTTTTTAACTCAGAGTGGAATAGAAAAAGTAAAAAAAGGTTTTTCCTGGTGGGATTTTAAGATGTACACGCCGAATGAAAACCATCCAACGTTCATTTAAAGAACAATTTCAGGACTTTGCAGGAAAGAAGAGATGACCTGAAAGTACATTTTTACAACATTATATTTATCATTTATTTAGTATTAAAACCAGGTTAACTCAATTGTTTTCAAAATATAATTCAACAATAGAAACAAAAAATATTTTAAAAAGAAAATTAAAAAAGTTTTTTTTTACTCAGAGGGGAATAGAAAAAGTAAAAAAAGGTTCTTAATGGTGGGATTTCAAGTTATACACACCAAATAAAAACCCTCTAAATTTTTTTTAAAAAAAGATTTCAGAACCTTGCAGGGAAAAAGAGTCAACCTGAAAGTTTTTATTTTCAATTACTAACCAGTGGACAGTAGACATTTATAGCTTCTTGACATTGATTCAGAAAAACCTAATAGTTATTATAGTAACAACCATGACAAAAAACATTCCAAAAAAAAGCCAAGTAAAAAAATGTTACATATTTTCTTAATACCATTGTTCAAGGCCTATGTGTTCAACTTGAATGGGAAAAATCCTACTTATTTAACTTTTATATGCTAAAGGCTTTGTAATTTCGATATATTTTTGTGTGTTTTTTCGACACCACGTGCAAAGCATAATTTTAGGGTTTACCTGTAATTTTTCAACAATCTTTTGGCATCGGCTTTTAGGTTAAGAAATTTCTTCTTATTTTTGGGGTGGTGCATTTTTTAAATCATATTGAACAAGAATACAAATGAATTTTTCAAAACAAATACGAACATTTTTTTTAACCTCCATTTTTAAATGTTTGCCCTCACTAAGCGGCGAATGGATATTTTTCTATCTAAAAGACGTTAGAAGTTAAATCATTTGGTGCTATTGCTAATAATGCTCTTTAAAGAGATGGATTTAGTTGCCTTGCCGACCTCCATGATTAAAAAATATTAAGAAAAATGCAAGCATGTTGATAATTTCAACTATCAACAATGAAGATATATATAAAATTAGTAGATAAATTTCAGTCTCAGCCATCCGATTGCTAATTTTGATTTCATGGCATTCCTCTGAATCTTGTAGTTGCACAATGTTTGAAAATGTTGGTATCATGATTACTGTTTTGTTAACTCATCATTTTGTACGACATTCATACAGTATCCAGCTAATGGTAGAATTATGTCTTCGCACTGTGTCCAAGTTGCTTTTGCACTGTTTGCAATTTTGTCAAGAGTACTTTTTAGATCTTATTGTGCTATAACTCCATATTGATTATTTATTGCTGAATAAAATGTTTAATTTCTTTAGTTTGAATAAGTGATAAAGTTTAATATCATTAAAGCCCAAAGTTGCAAAAATATTGCAGGCATGTAACCCTTTTTTCAAATCCTGCAAAATTTTCAGCCTCTAATGGCTAAGCAGCTATGAAAGACTGCTTTGTTGAATATTTAATTTTTAGTTCTATTTGCATATCTTTTCTTTATTTTTAGTTAAGCTTTTTGTTTCAAGTTTTGGTTTGGCAGCATTTGAAAGAAGCCGACGAAAAATGTATAATCGTTTGGAATTACATGATTTTGTTATTCTTGAAACCTGAACGTTTGAAATTTGTTCGCTTTTTTTTGTTCTGAGCAATCTTGGAAGCCATTCTTTATGAAATGTACATATTGTAAATAAATAATTTTAATTAAGTAAACTAGTAAAGTGTTCCTTGAAGAATGAACAGTCTTGACACATGGAATTAAAATAACTTAATTATCTTGAAGAATCAAGAAGTCTTGATTTTCTACTGAAGCTTGAAATCATCTCGAATACATTTGTTTTATACTTAGCTCAGTAAAAGCTCAATACTTTTCTGCACTGAAAAAGATTTATCCCCTTACTGTGAATCATGGATATGAAATATTTCACAGTTTTGTGCTATAATAAAGTTAGTATTTTTTCCCAAGAGGTCATTTGGTAAAAATATTTAATATTTCACATTACAATTTTCCTTACATTTATTATCAGCAAATTATAAGCTGCCAGGCCGATCATTTTTTAAATTTTACTGGGGGGGGGGGGGGGGGCAAAGTATATGCATGTACTCATGCAAATTATATGGCATAATAGATCTAAGTTTTTCTTTTTCTTTCAAATGTAACAATTTCTCAAAGCCTGCAAAGGGGAGGGGGTGATTACCCTTCACGAGCACTCTTAATGATAAGCTTGCATACGGCCCTCCAACAGAGCTCCTGTTAAGCATGTGGCCCTTCACTGAAATGGTTGTGCACCCCTACTTTAACTACAGGGGATATATTAAAATATGCTTTGAAAAAAATAGCTTGATGTGCAAAACGACTTTAAATTAACATTGTGTAACGTCTTGTCTTTATGACACTTAAAAAGTGCTAAGTTTCTATCGCTAAAAGAATTTTTGGGATAATATGAATTTTCAGTAATCCGAGGTAGAGTGAGCTCTAAGTACCTTGGATTTTCTAGTCTCTAATGTATTAGTAGGCTTTAGTTAATGCTTAATCAAATTTTAAAAATTCCTTAAAAGTTGGTCAATTAGCCCATGTTCAACTTGAACGGAATTGCTCTCTCAGTAAAGAAACCGTAAATGTGGCAAAAGTGTGTGAACAAATGGCAACCCTGTATGTGTTTTTTACCTCTACTATTACTTTCCCTTAAACCTCGTTCAACTTTCCTTGGTCAGATATTGATAGCCCTTAAAAATATGAATGCGACTTCCCTCAAATATTGCAGTCATATGTGGATTGTTAAGTTTGTAGAAAGATCTTGAGTCAAAAACCACAAAATGTTGAGAACACAGTGGAAGCTTCAACCTTTCAGTATTCTCAGACCTCTAGCGTGTTTAAAAAGTTTTTTGTTTTTACCATTCTCAATTACCTGCAGGAAAAGGTCCCTGCTTTGAAAAGAATAAAGACATTTTTATAATCTATCACAAATTCTAAGAGATTAAGCATTAAATATCAGGCTAACCTGGAAATTCAGAAAAATTACTATTTTAGCAGAGTAGTCTGAACTTGGAATAGTTTAACAACCAAACTATTGCTCACAATTTTGAAGATTAAAGATAATATATTTATAGAAGCTCAGATCAGAAGTTTGTGGAAAAATATTTCAGTCAATAAGGACTCAGAACTAACGATCTTAGCAATATTCTCTAACCAACAGAACTACCTTTTTGGAATACTATGTATTAAAATAATGCCTAATAAAAACTGAAATAAATCTGTTTTTTGGACAAAAAAATGAAAATGTGAGTTGTCTGTTAGTTTTTATCCAAAAGCTGTGAACAATCTTCAAAATGATGTGTTACTTATGGAGTTTCATAAAGTATTGAGAAAGTTATGGTGTTCTCGCAAAACTGACCTTTGAGAATTATATCAAAATATACTTATCAAAAATATACTACACTACCTTCCCTCGATATCGTTCAAACAGCAAGCAGTTTTTTTCAGCTCACTGCTCTTGCTTACCAGATGCTGGGCCATTTGGCTTCAATAATATGCTTATTTATTTTCCTAAACTGCATGACTTTAAGCTGTGAGTTGCAAACCATTATTATGCAGATTATTTTAGCTTTTAATTAAATCCTATTTAGATTTTACATAAAAAGTACTTTCTCAATATTTCCCAATCGAAAATACTTTAAAAGACATCTAACAAAAGTAAGTTCTTTCAATAAGATGCTTGTCAGACTCAAATTACTCCAGTAAATAGTACAACTATATTTTCATAATTAAAATTAGTACTGTTTTCAATTTTTTGATGATGAACCTTTGACTTTAAAAAATACATCAAATGGAGCACATAAATGTTTTCGAAAAGAATGACAATAACAAATCAATGGAAAATACATCAATATTGATGTTGCAGCCCTGATTACATATATTTTTTTTGAATATCAATAGGAAATTACCTCAACAGAAGCTAAGTCCATATTCTCTTTAACAGCAGCATTAAGTTTTGCTTGAAGTTCTAAGCATTCTTTCTGCTGATTTTGCATATTTGCTTGTAAATCAGACTTTTCTTCAACTAAACTATACATCTGCTTCTGTAGATGCCTGCAGCGATGAGCCAGCTCTTTATTAACCAGGGTGAGCCTTTCATTTTCAAGCTGTAGCTAAATTAATTGAATAAATAAATATTAGAGCAACCAAAACCCTTTAAAATGGTCAATTCAGTGCAGAAAATAATAGCATAAAACTTTCTGAAAGATACATATTTCAAAGTATTTTAATGCTTCTTAAGCAGGTTTCTTCAACTTTACTTTTGTTGGTTGTATGTAACCTCTTAACCAACAGTTTACATTTCAGTAGTCTGAGCTCAAAATATAAGTACGATCATGCAGTTTTAAACCAGTCAATGTTTGGAAAATTAGTTCTAAGTTGTACCATACGCCCATGACTAAAATAATCAAAATACATGTGTGATACAATTGGTTTAACCATTTATCTTACAGCTAAAAGTGAGACACGTGGTTGGTACTCGGGCTATGCTTGTAATATTTATATTTGACCCAACAAATATCTAACAAAGCCACTGATAAGGGTTGCTATTTTGTTCACTTTTTTGTAATAACCCCGGGGTAGCAGGAGAAAAAATGGATAAAATGAACAATATGAAAATTCACCAATTTTGAATATGTTTGATACATGAATTAATTATAATGATATAAAAAAAAGGTTTTTAATCAAACATTTGGTAGAAACATAATTGGACGTTTTTTATAATCAAATAAATTCACAAAAGAATGTTATTTGCTCTTATGTGCAAATAACAAAATGCTCTTTTGTGCAACAAGTTTCAGGCATTTTTTTTACTGTAAAGTAGGGTTGTGACATCGATGTCGATGTTTTGACCATCGATGTTTGAGGGTCGATGTTTTATAATCCAGCAAAAAAAGCTTGGTAAAAATATGTGATATGCAGACGTGTTGAGAAGTTTTCATCCTTAATTAGAAGTTTCAGCTAATCTCTTCGAAAACATTTTTGACGATTATTATGATTATTATCATTTACTCTCAATGTTTCTAAAACATTTCTAATTTGCCTTCGCACTTTTTTTCTTTTTTTATTTATTTCATTATTATTCTTTATGCGAATGTTTTATATTTCAGCAAAAAAAAAAATCATCAAGATGTGTGGCCAAATGTTTTATCATTAATCAGCCATTACACTATCAATCTCGTTAGAAGACATTTTTGACAGTTACCATCGATGTGTTTTAAGGTTGATATCTTAATGATCACTGTTTCGAGCTCGATGTTTTTTTTTCCTTTCAATGTATGTTTTACACTTCAGCAAAAAGCAATAAAAATATGCAATAAAAATATGCAATAAAAACGATTCATCTTTAGCAGTTGCAATATCTATCGTATTGAAATAGTTTAATTACTACCGATGATTTAAGGTCAACAATTTTTAAACATTGTTGCTTTTGCTTTGCTTTAGAAATTTTTTTTGATAACAGTGTTTTACATTTCAACAAAAAAAGTTCCATAAAAATATGCGATAAATAAAAGTAATACAGTTAATCAACAATTGCAGTATATATCTCACAAAATGTTTTCTATAACTGAAATTGATATAATACAGTTGATGTGTTTCAGGAGACAAAAGAAAACTCTAATTGAGTGATATAAAGAGGTGCAATGTATTGAGGAGCTACTGCATTACTGTAAATTTAAATGTGTAAGTAATTTTTATGAAAAAAGATCGATGTTTTGAAACATTGATGTTTTTTGGCCAATGTATCAATACTATTGATGTTTTTTGGCTAATGTATCAATACTATTGATGTCTTAATTTCGAAACATTGATGTCTTGAAACATCGATGTTTTGCTTTCGATGTCGCACCCCTACTGTAAAGTAATCAAAGTGAACAAAATAAAATAGTAATTGCACATAATTTGCATCATTATATTGCTATTATTTTTTTAAAAAGGATTATTCTTGTCATGCAAAAATGTTCAAAAATAATTCATTAAAATTAATAATTAAAAAACAAATACTGTGCTATTAGTTAGCAGTGAAGGCAAAATTTAGGAAGGCGGTAAAGTTAAGTAAATATTGTAAACAGTATTTTGCTTTGAAAAAAATTCAGAACAACCTTAATATCTTGAATCTTTCAAGAAGACAAGAAAACTATTAAGATATCCAGCTTTTGAGCAATCAAGGTTTCGAGAAAATTATGCTGACAACTCTCTCAATTACAAACAAATATGTAATATACAAATTGATATATGCACTATACAGCAACTTTGCATGAAGAATAACCATTTTTTTTTTTTTTTTTTTCAACATTTCTAAGGTTTGAAAGTTATTTATGTCCTTGTTTTAATATTAAAATATCCAGCTTTGTTTTGTTTTTTTTTTTTTTTTTTTTTTTTGACTGAATGCTAGATATTGTTAAGTTGAATTAGTTAGATGCTTCTGAAACCCAATTTCTTCAGTTTCATTCCTTTACTATTTCCTTCGTTGTAGCTTTTCTCAAGAGCTTGATGCTTTTATTTATTATTGTGGAAATTGAACTAGAAAGAATTTTTAAATGGACAGTAATTTAACTTTCTTGTATCTTTTAGAAGATTCTTTTCCCAATTTTGAAAAAGCAACACCCAGTTTTGAAAGTTAGCATGTGTTCCAGTTTAAAGAATCTAACATCTGGGGATAACTCCCATACAAAGAAGATCACAATACACCGCCAGATCCCCCCCCCCCCCCATTCCTCTACACTCACCAAAATTATTTCTCTCTCATTTCATTCTCATACTTTCCAGGAAAAAGGGAAGAAAAATGGCAAACAAAACTTACTTCCCTGCTCTTTAGATATCAAGGGCTTCAAAAATAAAATTTAGATATAACTGCAGAAAATATGTAAGTGTTTATATGTAAAAATGCAGGGTTTTTTTTTTTTTTTCCAGGGTATCAATGATTTCCAGATAAAGAGGTTTGACACATCAAGGTTTCCCTCCACATAATATAAGACCAAAGGGTTCAATGCCAGCTAGTTGAAAATTCAGCAAATTCACTAATGTTGACAGGGACTTTTATGGTTACAAAACCCTCCATTCCCATTCCAAATCAATACTTTTGGGGATACAGGACCAGGGGTTGCGCTATTCCTAGCCTGGATAACAAAGAAACAGAGTAGTCTTCAGAGGCCCATCCCCAACTGGTCAAACGACTAGTGGTAAGTACGGGGACTCTGGAGTGTGTGTGTGGGTAAATAGTACAAACTATACATGCTACTTAAATTTATTTCAAATGCTTATCCAATGAGACAAGCATTTGAAATAAATTTAATACGATGCAATAAAGTATGAAATAAAAAATATATATATATATTTTATTTTCAGATATAAATAAATTAGAATGCAACACTAATTACCTTTTCAACCTCATTTGTTTTCTCTAGAAGTTCCTTATCTTTGATCAGCAGTTGTGTCCGCTGTTGTTCTGCACACTCTTTTAGCTTTTTAACAACATCAAGGTCCTCATCTGACAGGAATGCTAAAATTATTTCAACTTATAAGCATAACAATATGTAAATAAGTAAAAAAGTAAACTAATTAAATCATGAAGCAGTCTGAAAACTATTTTATTCTAACAACCTTTGTAAGCAGAATACAGACTTAACTAAGCCAACTGATATTTTTCTTCCTTTTTTGAACATATAAAATTAAAAATGTTAAAAAGTTATTATAGAGAAAATGATTAGTTATGGCAATGTTTATGAGGTGTTCTTGTTAATTTGGATACAAATGTTGCAATTTTTATTAATGGACAAAAAATTAATTTTAAAGTATTAGAACTTAGAAATTTTACTTTTATAGCAGTTATATTACACTGGCGAACAGTCATTTTGTGGCATTCTAGCTTAATGTCCATCATGTATAAGACTAGTGTGCTGAATAATACAAAATTATTAGATTTGTCTCACTGGCTCTAGTTTTTGAGATAAAGATTAGCTATTTCACTGAAAAGCCTAAATGAAATGAAAAAAATTGTATACATGTTTATTAGAACGACATAAAAAAAAAAATTATATATATATATTTAGGCTGTTCATCAAATAATTAAAACAAAAATTACAAAAAACCTGTTTCTGTGAGCTTTTTTGTTATGGTTTTGCTCAGGACAATCCCTTATTAAAGTCCAACAGCAGTTTGCAATCATGTCACCATTGACCTTGGTATATTTCTTCCATTATCCTGATGTCATGGTAGAACCATTCTCTTTCTTCCTTGCTATAACTGCCCAGATTATACGGAAATCTGTCCAAATAGCTATGCTAAAAATGCAATTTAATGCTCATAGTAGCTCCTATGCGAGAAAATTTTGAAGTATTTTAGCAACCAATTCTGAACTGATGCTTTATGTTACCCCAAAAACTGTTTTACAACTAAAACAAAGCTTACCCATGCTTCAGATTCAATCAATGGTTTACAAATACAGTGTCTTTTATAAAAGTACGGATTTATGGTACACTGAAGATGCTATCTTTAAATTTTTCCGTTTTCAGGGCTGGAAATTTTCGACACACATATTTAGCTGTTCATCATCTTATTCATCTCCATTTGTCATCTTACCCCATGGGTGGAAAGAAGAAAGATATGCATGTTCCAGGAGTCAAATTCGTATTGTATCAGTTTCAAAACAATCATTTAGGGGAGATACTGCACACATCATCAACAACTTTGATAACTACATTAGCAACTGATGACTAAACTATATTTGATTTTCTTAAAGGAGAAGAACAAAGTAAATTCAGTTCATTTGTGCAACTTGAATAGGGATGTTATGCACTGTATCTGGATGTGAAATTAACAATTTTATACACACTTCAAAAACAGCTTAAAGAGATGGGGTACTGAACAGAAAAAAATTTATATCTGCATGTGTGTCAACAGGTTAGAAACATCTTAGTAAAAACAGCTTTAACCCTTTAAAGCTTGATGGTGTAAAATTCAAAAAGGATGAAAGCCTTGCAAAATATCAAACTATAGATAGCTAGGCATTTCAAAAAGCATTGCAACTAACTTTTTCCCAAAATGAGACTATTTTGAGATGGGAATAAAAATCCTTAAATATGACTGACAGTGATATTTAATTAATTATTAGTAAATGAAAAAAAAAAGAAAGTATTCTAGCTGTAAGATATGATAGAGAGATAAATAACTTTATAAGCATATGAGATATGCAGAATAAAAATTTGTTTTGACACAATTTACATATTTCAAATAATGATACAGACAAAACCACAAAAGTGATAAATAATAGTGACAAAATAGGACAACTGACCTTTGCAATCACTTGGTGAATGATTTTCTTTTTCTGATATGATAACACCTAAACGCTTATTTTCTTCTTGAAGTTTAACAACAAGAGAATTTAAATAACTTGTTTCTTTCCTCCAATTTTCTTCTATAACTTCAAGTTCCTACACAAACAAGAAATATAATACGTAATTTGCAATAGATAAAAGTAACATAAAAGAAAACGAAATAAACAATGATGACATTCATTGAATTAACTTTTTTTACATAAAAATCTTCAAAAATATTAATGTGTGTATCAAAGTCAATTATTCCGATTTGAGGCAGTGAGAAGAAAAAAAATATATGAGCCAAAATTAAAAATTTTGGGATAGCCAGTACAAATAGTGCAGGAACCTCTCCTTTGTTTTGTGGCAACAGAGTACTAGTTGCCTTGGTTGGTGTAGCTATAAGTATGAGTTAGAAAAAAAATTCAACAAAAGCCTGCCTAGGATCTGAACTTTAAGCTTGTTTTACTCAAAACTTTAATTTGTCCACTTACAATCCTTTGCCTCTCGCTGCTTCATTTGTACTGCTCTGCAAAATGGAGCAAATAGGAACTTCATATTTAGACAATTGTGTAAGCAGTGGTGACCTGATTGGTAAGGTGTCGAGTTCATAACTGGAGAGTCCCAGTCCGATCTCAGCCAGTCAAAGATTCTACATGTTCCCTAAGGGTGACTGGAGCATGTTAAATACGTCGTGATCACAAAGACCACTAAGCTCACATTCCAAATCAATCCATCTGCGGATGATGAACCATAAGTTGTTGAGCTCCCGGTTTAAATCTAAATTATCGAAATGCTTCTTTCTATTGTGTGTTGTCTGAGTTAAAATTGGATTTCTACATCTGTAAAATGGAAGTTGTACCTTTCTGTTTTAAAAGGTGTTACATTGTCTACAAGGGCTTTAAGCAAAAATAACAGAAAATTGTGCACAAAATTTTAAAAATCAATATACACGTTCTGTAATTACTAATTCAAATATTGTCACTTCAAGGGATTGCAATTTCTGTCCTTTTGTAACTGGAATTTTGCTGATGAAAGTCAAGCAAACTCATAGAAATTATATCAGGAGTGAACATTTATTGCATTGTTTTGATATTCATTGTTCAACAGGATTTCACTGTATCCAGAATTAAAATTTCAAAGCAATTCTTCGCTTTAAATTACTTGATTGAGAATATTCAATTGTTGGAAAAAGAGGTGCAATTTTCATCTAAAGTGCTGGCATTTTAAAACATGACACAACTCTATTACAAAATTTAAAGAACATAACATAAAAATAGCACAAAAAGAAAATGTAAATAATTCATGTTTTAGGGAAGTTTTTAATGTCTAATATATGTCATTCTGCAATACAGTTAATTTTTTATTTGAATTCTATATGCCATTAAAGCAAATTTTTCATAAAAAAGAAGAAAACATTCATGTGTATCAAGAAGAAAGTAAGAGCCAATGAAACACACCAGAAAATGAAACATGTTCTCCTCTGTCAAGAAAAACAAAAGATCAGTGGGGAGCAAAATGAACCAACATTAGAAAAACTGCTGGAAATACTAAATATCACTGTTGTTAGAGAATGAAAAGTAATGAGATTCTGATCTAAACATAAAATAAAAAATTAATACAGCATAATTTAATTTTTTATAGCTAAAGGTAGGAACAATTAACAAGAAATACTTTTAAAGCATTGAAATGTTGCATTTTAAACCATAAGTGGCATTTATTCTGCAAGAAATGTAATATAAAATTTATACAAATTAAAATTAAACGTTAACCCTTTATTTCCCTAATTAAGTTAACAATGACTTTTTACCTTTTTTTTTTTTTTTTGGTTTTTTGAGTTGCAAATACATCAAAAAACATTTTTCTGTGTAAAAAATTTTTGAAATTTTTGGAGGTCTAGGGACCTCTACGCCTTACGGCCTATAAAAAAACTGTTTCCGATTGCAGACAGCATCTGTCGACCTCTCAGCGAAGTACAAGGATTGGTACTCAACAGCTTCAACATGATTACAGCCATTTAGGATACATAATACTAAATTAATATAAGTGGGACTTCTGAGTCTCATCAGCAACAGTGTATGGACTGGAAAAAATACATTTGAAAAATATTAAACTATTATGCACTTTAAAACATTCCACAATTAAAATAGAAATGGCAGGGGAAGTTTTTTACTTCATCATCAACAGCAAAAACATTATTTAAAACTTGTCGGCAGAACCTATTTTACTTAACAAAAGTTGCTTTATCAATATTTGTTACTTTTCAATTGTAACCTTTATGGTTTTATGCTCTGTGAAAAAAATAGATTACTTAGTTATTAGTAGTAATTATGTGTGCATAGGCAGGGACCATGCTAAGCGTTCGCCACCTCGCCAAATGCGATAAAATAGAAAATTCGGCGAAAAAAATTCTGATTTGGCTAAAGCATTGGCGAATGGAAAATTGTCAGAAATTTTCACTTGGGGGAAAAATACACTTATTACATTAAAAAACAAACAATTAAAATTCTTTGACTAAAACTCTCGAAGTTGCTAAGACTTTTAAATTTGGCTAATTTACGGGCTAACAACTTAAAATCCTTAGTGCGATCCCTGATAGGATTATAAATTATACACAGGTCAGTGCACTAGATAATTTTAGAATTCAAAAATATTTGGTGATTTTCAATTTGTAAATTATAAAATGTTGATTTTTTGTATTACATAAGATGAATAAGTTTATTGAATTTTTAATTCCATGAATACAAATGCAAATGTGATGACTAGCAACAGGCTCTTGGCCCGGTCAGGCTGGTCCTAATCAAAATTCCAAATGAAAATCAATGACCCTCTTAAGATTATCAACTCCCTTGCTCACTATACAGCCTTTTTCGGTAAGATGTTCCAGGTGCCTACAACCCTACAGAAGTAGCAGTTTTTCATAATCTCCAGGTTAGTCAAAGATTTGAATAGCTTAAAACAATGAATCCCTGGTCCTGCTTCCCATATAAAAATTTAACCCATTAACATATTTTATTGTGATATATTTAAAGAACTGAACCATGTCCCTTCCAGGCATGGAGTAATCGTAATCAGCGTTATTGATTACATTTTTCTGTAATCATAATCATGATCATAATTTTGAAAATTGTCAATCATAATCGTGTAATCATAATTTTAATCAAGTATTTCTCTAGTAATTGTAGTTGTAATCATAATTTAAATACTTGTAATGTAGCCTTATAATTGCCTGATCCTGACTTGCTGAAAGTGAAAGCTTCTAAGTTGTATTTGTACAATTGTTTGGAAATGATAAGAGAGCTGTTTCGTGTTCACTAAATGCTGTTCTTAGGTCAGAAAGTCAAGATCTAGACGCTAACGTAAGTGCTTTGCAGCATGTGGCACCTATGACAGGCAGAGGCCTCTCCCAGGGTTGGGGGACTGCCACGGCTGACTCTTAGCAGTGGCGTAACTACTCGTTGGTTTCAGGGGGGGGTATATTCAAAGTTGTCACGAGGTTAAAAAAACCGCGGGGGTAGGGGTGGCAACCCCTTTTTTCCACTTTGTGTGTTACGCACTTGAAAATGCGTACTTACCGGACAGCCTTTAAATGAATAACAACCTCTGACACTAGAATTGTGCTGTAGTCTTAAGACTGCAGAAAAATGGAGGGGGAGGGGGTCGGGGGTTCGCCCCCCGAAATTTTCATAAATTGTACCTCTAAAAACGCCATTTTAGACTATCTTGGTGATGCTCCAAGAGAGGATGTTTGATTTCTTACTCATTCAGTTAAACACGACTGTCGGTCATTTTTAATAATGTGAAAGAAAATGATAGGATACAGAAATTCTTCCAAGCGACTTTTACAAAATTTAAGCTCTAAAAACGCAATTTCAGACGAATTTCGATGATAATGGGGTTTTTGGAGGCCTACCCCTGGAATTTTTTGACATTTATTTCCTAAAAAAGACGATCCTTGATGGTTCTGGGAAGGGGAGGGGGTGGCAATGAAGTCTGTAACACTATGATATTCACAAGAGAATCGTACTTTTTCATTCTAGGATTTTTTATATTTTTTCATCTCATTTTTGCGTTTTTGGACCGACGTTTCGGGGGGGGGGGGTGCCCCCAAAACACCCCCCATAGTTACGCCACTGACTCTTAGGGTCATCAATTTTCCCTTTTACTAACTGACAATGAAAGCGACAGACGAAATTGCCTCGGAAGAAAACAATGGTATCAAAATACTAACACATGTTTTGGTTCCACAGGATTCTGCAAACAGTTACATGCCTTTTTCAGATATTTTACCTAGGTTTCACATTTTCAGAATAAAGGGATTTTAAAATGTTCATCGTTGCCAAAGCCTATTAGCAGACAGGAGCACTTGCCGACTCAAAGAGTAAACTCCTGAAGCAATGAGGTTTGATGTTTACACTTATTGAACAACGAAAAACATTATGACAGATTTACCATGAGC
This sequence comes from Uloborus plumipes, assembly GCA_038373865.1. Taxonomy (NCBI): domain Eukaryota; kingdom Metazoa; phylum Arthropoda; class Arachnida; order Araneae; family Uloboridae; genus Uloborus; species Uloborus plumipes. The sequence continues at coordinate 16,832 of JAXGGA010008650.1, read as the reverse complement.
AATAAGGATGCCAAACAATCATAATATTATGAGCCACTATAACAGTTCAACTTTATAAAGTCTCAATGACTGTACAAAAACTGTTAACAAAAAAATCTCTTATTGATTGTATTTTCAGTTATTTCATATATCAGTTCTAACATTCACAAATTATATAACTCTCCACTATAAAAATAATGAAGATAAATTTAACATCTCATGTTTCCAATATCATATTTACTTTTAGTACATAAAAAGTATTTGAAAAAAATGGTTTACCAGCTTATTTTCGCATAATTTGATTTGTAAAAGAATCAGTTGCATTTACCTTCTCCATTGCTTGCCACTATTATTATTTACATGCAGGCTTAGATAAATAGATATTTTGTAAGTCGAAAATATCTATATTGCATTGTTTGACCTAACTTGTCACTTATATGCATTACTATTTCATATGAAATTCATAAATTTCCCAATTTGTTCAATGTTTTTAAACCAACAAGAACTTTGTGTCCATTACATCGATATAAGTAAATACCATGACAGTTACATCAATGTGAAGCACAATGTTTTGCACATTTTTGACGTACTACTACCTTACAACGTTGCACCGTTAAAAACAATTACATGCACAAAAATTAGCATTGTGATTAAAACATAATTTTTACTGCAATCATAAAGACAAAGCACGGAAGTTATAATCCCATGCTTTTTACAGGTTCTAAAATATAAACAAATCCCGGTTAAACCACACCCACATGAATGACAGATTGTTAAAAATATTTCTACTCTTACTTGGTCTAATTTACTTCTAAATTCGGCTCTTTCCAATTTTTCATATTCTAATTGCTGAACTCTTGATTTAATATCAATTAGCTCTGTTTGAAGTCGATCTATCACAACAGTACTAGATTCTAAATATTCTAGAGTCACTATTACTTTAGTCATAAGCTCTCTAATAAATTCTGTTCCGTACACATCTATTAGTTTTTCAAATTCTTTGCCGATTTCTGCCGCAAGATCGTAAACATCTCCTACGTATAATTGAGCATCAACATGCTTAGCCATGTAAATTAATTAAAATAAAATTAGTCAAAAGAGAAAGAATTCACTTTCGTCGCATCATGTTAATACGACTCATTTCAAAGATTTCTATTCCCAACTTGTTTCAGAGAATTCCGATATCAGTCCACCGGAAGTGTTAAAAAATGAGCATTCCTCGAAAAAATCACGTGACAGTTTTGGTGCTGGAATGAATTGGCGGTTACTTACTGCTTTATCGGCAAATATAGTTCCGTTTTCCAAACATTACATTTTAACTTTTTAATAAAAAATTTGAATTAAAATTGTAACCACAGCATTATGTTTTTTTTCGAATAATGCGGTTCTCTAAAAGTCTAACAATATGAATACAACTGACAATTTTTTGAAAACTATTTACTATTATTATTTAAGAAAGGTTGAACTGCTTTATACACATCAAAAAAAACAGTTAAAAGGCTCCTTTCTTTTAAAGAAAGGGGATTAATGTCCCAAACACTGTGTTCAAAGAGAGCAATCGGTGAAACTGGTGCTCACCAGGGATTAACGATTAACGAATCCACGACCTCCTTTACTGCACTCAGACAGCAGCTGTCAAAGCAGGCGTTTTCAATCGCTCGGCTTAGCAGACCACAAAAAAAAAAAAAAAAAGAAAGAAAGAAAAGAAAATATACAGGCATCATTAAAAAGCAACATTGTCTCCAAATTTTCTGAACCGTTCGAAAAAATTGCCGAATGGGAGAATTTTGAGAGGTCACTGTGATCTCCCATGACCTACTACTACGGTACGGTGGAGGTCCCCTGTGTCTCGCCCCTAAAACTTTAATGTCGGGCTCCCATGGGTTCATATTTATTTTTTAACCGATTTCAAAAAAGGAGGAGGTTCTCAATTCAAAGCGTATAGGGCAGTAGCAGATGACGTCATCCTGGTAGACAAACAAGCACCACGTGCTGATGACAACTAAACATACTCGAAACGTCGCCTGCTTTTCTTACCGATGATTTGCTCTGTAATCTTTTTTCTTGTAGATTTAACTGTTATTTTGGCTCGTTCTTTTTTCAGTTTTGGCTTGTTTTGTTTGTATTTTATGCTGATGTTTCATTTTCAACGCATCAATCATTTAAAAAAGTATTATTTACTAAACTCTCCGTGTTTTTAACCACTGAGTAGAATAACAACAAACTGTCTGCTAATATGCTTGTTTTGATAGGATTTGATTGCTCTTAATGCATTACATTATACTTACGGGTGAATATCAGGAAAAGTGCTAATTTAAGTCACAACTGAATTTCTCGAGCACTTCCAAATAAAAACCAAAGATTTTTCTTTTCTCATACAGTAAACTGCGTCGCACATACAATCCATAACAAAATTTTCAGGTTTTGCTTTAATTTGTGACAATAGAACTCTTTTTATTGCCTCAATGTCATGTCGGCAGCGCGTCACACATTCGAATCGCAAAGTTCAAAAAAATCCTGTGGATTATAAAACATCATTGCAGAAACAAATACAAAAGGAAATAACGTGTTTTATGTTCACCTATGACGATTAACTCTTGTATTAAAGATAAAATGAATTTAGATCGATAAAAAAAAGCAATTTCTGCTTGTCACAAGTTTTCATAACTTGACGAGGGAGCCAACTTCCGGAATGATAAAATCTAGACAAAACATTTTTTGGCACCAAAAGTTACGCTGGGTGAAGCTCTAATATGTGATGTTTCAGTTCCGATAGAAAATTTTCACTTCGGCTGCATTGAATTACATGTAAGATTTTTTCAATCTTGACTTTTCTGTTTCTACCAAATGAAGTGTCATGTCGGCAGCGGAAATTAAGACACAAAATAAACTAATTTTTCAATATATTTTTGCATAATGGAAATGAAACCTACCGTCATGGGCATATTACGGCGTTTTTATTTTCGAATCTTTAATTAGGGATGTTCAGTTATCATATTGCGAGAAATTTGTCATGTCGGCAGCGGTCATGTCGGCAGCGCCGAAGTAGAAGATATTTGTTACGAAACGGATGCATGCATTACCGATGTTTTTTCGCAATTCTTTCTTCGTGCTTTGTGTTGAGTTTTAAAGAACAAAGATAATTTCAAGTGCATCGCCAAATTTTCCATTATTGGAAACAGTTTATTTATTGTTTTTTTAAATGCTTCAAAAACATTAATTTTTCCGCAAAATTTGAGTTTTTAAACAAAAAATTATTGCCATTTTCACCCTCTTTTCTATTACATTAATATTCAGACCTTCGTTCGTAACTACTGCACCCAAAAATATAATTTTGTTTTTAAATGGAAAACCTACGAACAGTTTAGTGCAAATCCCCCCCCCCCCCGCCAAACTCTGTCTTGGATTAAGTTCGTTTTTTAAGATTGTATTAAGAATTTTATTTTATTTTGAGTTTTTAACTGTTAACCTATTTATCTGTTTGAAAAAAACTTTGTCCCACTAATTTAATTTTAACTAACTTTTAATTGGTCTCTAATTTTATTTATGATACAAAAAAGCGTTCTGGCTGTGTAAGTATTATTATATACTAAGAAATAATTATATTCTTTTTAAACATAAAAGGTAGTGAGTAAATGTTTACTTTTGTGCACTAGAAGTGTGTAGAATCCGTAATATTTGTCAAATCGGTAGCATTCTCATCATGTCGGTAACGCTCAAAGACAACCCCCCCTAAAATGGGGGTAAATGTTCACCTTGACCATGCCCCTAATTTTTAAAAAAAATTGTTACTTATATGTATTTGAAATACCCTATTAATTTAATTTTCTGAGTATCTTTAAAAATTGAAAATTTCCATGGTCAAATTGGCACTTTTCCTGATATTCACCCATAAACTGTGGAGATATGGATCCTTTTTTTTTATTTTTTGTATTCGTACGACAAGTTAGATGCGCACCAGTTTAAAATTCATTTTTACTTAATAAATACGGATCCTAGTTGTTAATGATCTTGATTTTATCAATTTATCTTCCTTTTTCTTCGCTATGAAGGCTTTTACAAGACTCGGAATACATTTTATACTTAAAAAAAGGCTAAAAAAGCAACTGCGCACTCGCATTACCATACTACACATACGGTAAGCATGGAGTTGCTTGTCCACCAGGAACGGTTGCTAGGGTCCGTTGCTATGCAAAAAGCACGTGGCTGCTACTGCCCTATACTTTTTTTTTTTTGTTTGTTTATTCGCACATAACATCTGATCTACTGAACCGATTTGGACGATTTTTTTTTTAATCGATAGGAGATGGTGTAACTTAGGTACCATGTACTCATATGACGAGATTTGTTCACTAGGAAAAAAGTTATGATCGAAAAACTAACATTTCATGTCATTTAAAACAATATGTGCTATCGCAAATCCTTACTTCAATGAGCGACCCGATGGTCAAGTGGTTATGCGCGTCAGGTTGAAGTTCCTGATGGAATGAGATCGAGTCCAGGTCTGCAAGGATTTTTTTGAACAGCTGCATGTTTTTTTTTTTTTTTTTTGAATGATTTTAATGATTGTAATGTCCTTATGCAGGTACATGGGGATCTACCCCATATTTTTTTAGAGTACAAAATGACAGTTTTGGTCGGATCTTTGGCAAAATTAGCAATGTGGTCCTTCGATGCTGTAGAATTTTCTTATGGACGTTTGCGCCATTTTTGGGGGCTTTGAATCGATTGTGGCAATAAATGGTTTTTGATTTGCGGCACTTATATTATTTTTCCAAAAATTATGTACACAATCATTTATAAAATGTTAATTTTTGTACCTTTATAAAATTATGTATTTTATACCTTGCATTTACGTCATATTCAAGGTAAAATTGAAAGTCAAAAGTTCTGAAGATGATAAATATATGTAAAAAATTAAAGCAACTATTTTTTGTGATTTTCATATTGGTTGTGACAAAAAAACATCATTACAAACAAATAAAATGTATCAAACACTATGAGTGTTGAGTTATTAGGCATAATCTGCTGCGTAATGTTTTTTTGCACTGCGGGGGGGGGGGGGGTATGAACGACCATTAAAGTGACACAAATTTTTGAAAAATAAGATGCTGATTTGTGGTGTTTGAAAAAAGCTGAAGAGTCCACTTTAGTTGAAAATTATTTTGCATGAAATGCAAAAACTTGCACCAATTTTCCAAGTCTTACTCTAACCTTTTTTTCCTCGCACATAACATCTGATCTACTGAACCGATTTGGACGATTTTTTTTTAATCGATAGGAGATGGTTAACTTAGGTACCATGTATTCATATGACGATATTTGCTAACCAGAAAAAAAGTTATGATCGAAAAACTAAAATTTCATGTTATTTAAAACAATGTGTGCTATCGTAAATCCTTACTTCAATGAGCGACCCGATGGTCAAGTGGTTAAACGCGTCGGCTTGAAGTTCCTGATGGAGTGAGATCGAGTTCAGGTCCGCAAGGAATTTTTTGAACAGCTGCATGGTTTTTTAACTATATTTTGATTATTTTAGGTGCATTTACACTAAAAATAATGAAATAAAATATTTTTGGGAAAAAAAAATAGAACCGACTTCAGTTGGAAATTGCTCTAAAAAGTAAAAAATATTTTTTTTCTTTGAACACCATCGAAACTACTTTTAAACATAAGTTTTGAAGTCGGCGCAAAAACATTAGGTAAAAAAAATGATATTTAACCATATTTTGCCAACATTTTTTCAGAGAAACCATTGAAAATTAAAAGTAGAATATTTGTACCATTACACGAATGTGTGGTAATCAATGAAATGAATCCATTAAAATTTATATTTATAGTTGAATTGTAGTTGCGTATGATTCTATACATTGTTTTTGCTCCGACTTCAAAACAAAAAGTAGATTTAAAAGTAGTTTCGATGGTGTTCAAAGAAAAAAATTATTTTTTACTTTTTAGAGCAGTTTCCAACTGAAGTCGGTTCTATTTTTTTTCAAAAATATTTTATCTTTATTTGACTAGCTTTTTTTCTTTTGAGGAAAAATACTCAAATAGCAAGTTTACGATTGTTTAACAACATTTCCAAAAGAAGTGTTGTCTACGAGCTATGATGAAAGAATTTCGCTCCAGTCGTGTTAATATTCATAGAATGTTTATAGTCATATGAGAAAATACTTAAGAAAATAATATAAAAGAATGTAGATGCATAAATGATCCCAGGTCCAAACGTTATTGTGAACTGCCTGGGTACATAAATTTTATTTATCAGTTCCATTTATTTATTTTTACTGCGGACTTGGATCAGCTGATGCGATGCATGACGATTAGGAAGTGTTGCTGGGGTTTGTTAATTTTGAAAAGATTTTTCTGGAATTTCAACATGAAGGTATTTGATATTGCTTCTAGTTAGAGATTCAAAGGGTGGGAAGAACTCAAGTGGGAAAAAATATGTTTTTTGGGAAGGGAATTTTGAAAAATGTCGAGTTTTAGGAATTTTGAAAGTTTTAAGAAAATTTGATTTTGAAATTTGTATTTATTACGTTCTAAAACTGATCCTAATTGCTATCTGATGCAGTCATTGCTTTTCCATGTGCTAATTGATGGTTTAACCTATAAGTTATATATTTTTGGTAAAAAGAAAAACAGCAGGCCCGTCATTTAGGGGGGCAGGGGGGGTCAATTGCCCCCCCTGGCTTTGAGAAATCAATGTATTTACGTATAAGTGGGCGTGGTTTTGATGTTTTCCGGGGAAATTGCATTGTGTTTGGACTAGGGATGGACCGGACAGTGATTTTGCCGGATATCGGATATCCGGTAGATCATCACCTACCGGATACCGGATATGCGGTATTACAGTTACATAGCATGTTCGCTTATTTTTATGTAATGCAGCTTCAATACAATAAATTAAAGTTGTTCCACGCATCATTTCTTTAAGAACGTGTTAAATACATTGAAATATAATTTTCAAAGCCTCTATATTTTATTGTACACGAGTAGCACTACATATGAAATGAAACACTCGCATATGGTAGTTTATTTCTGCATTTTTTCTTTAAAAGAGGTAAACTTTAAAAAATTGATAAAAAATATTTCTGTATGTACTCATAGTTTAAACTTTTAATTATTCTTCGCTTAAATTTAAAGCTTTTTTGTTTCAGATATCATTTCAATAAGTTTCTGCATAAATGATGGTCATTAAATATTTCATCAATATCATGTACATGATAGTTGATTTACAAAAAGAAAAAAAAAAAACTAAGCTTAGTAAACGATTTTTTTTTTTCAAATTAATGCATGTAGTATTAGAGTTATATGAATTTAAATTTCATTACAAAGTAACACAGTTTCTTGTTTCCAATTTTTCAATAATATAAAACAAAATTTTGCCTTGAAATTTTTTTAAAGAACAATACGAATATAATTTTTTTACATGCAAGTTAAGAAAACATTGAAACAGGACCAGTGCGTTAAAAAAAAAATAATAATAATAAACTTATGCTCAAATAATCAATTTTAAATTTTACTTTCGTTCCGAAAAATTAAGAAGCACATTCATAAAAGATGTAAATTATCATTTAAATACATTAAGAGTCATGCTAAACACATTCACTTTTTTAAAAACAAATTAATAAACTAATTCAAAAATAATAACCTTGAAATTTAACTTAATTTCGAGAAAATAAAGATAAATTCATATATATATATATATATATATATATATATATATATATATATATATATATATATATATATATATATATATATATATATATATATATATATATATATATATATATATACAGGGTGTCCACTCCAATCGTGGACCAATAGCTAATTTCTAAACCGTTAGAGATAAGCATAGAGTTTATTTAGGAAAAAATCTCCAAATTACGAAAGGAATTTTGGGTCTATTCAATGTTTTTCAAAAAATCAAATTTTGAAAGAGTTACGAAATTTAAATTTTTATACAGCCCCCCAGTCCTATCAATCATATTTAGTAAAACATTCTTGACACTGTAACGTTTAAAACTAAAAAAAAATCACTCTTCTACCACAAAAATTGACCGAGTTATGACGTTTTGAAAAATCAAGATTTTGAAGGATTTCGCATACGGTCCCTTAAGCGATTTCTCGATGACGTCATGAAATAATGCAAAATCTTGATTTTTCAAAACGTCAAAACTCGGTCAATTTTTGTGGTAGAGGAGTGATTTTTTTTTAGTTTTAAACATTACAGTGTGAAGAATGTTTTACTAAATATGATTGATAGGACTGGGGGGCTGTATAAAAATTTAAATTTCGTAACTCTTTCAAAATTTGATTTTTTGAAAAACATTGAATAGACCCAAAATCCCTTTCATAATTTGGAGATTTTTTCCTAAATAAACTATATGCGTATCTCTAACGGTTTAGAAATTAGCTATTGGTCCACGATTGGAGTGGACACCCTGTATATATAAAGATGTTAATTTGGATCCAAGAATGAAATGATGAAATTTTTAACTGGGATTTTCGCAAAAGAACATTTTCAATAGGGTCCTCACATCATACCGGATAACCCTCATATCAATTCCGGATATTTCCCCCATCAGTACCGGCTATTCTGCCGGATATTCTACAAACATTTACCGGATATCCGTATCCTGAGTGGTCAGCCGGACCGGATATCACCGGATATCGGACAGTTAAAAATCAGACGGATAGGCCGTCTATCGGATATCCGGTCCATCCCTAGTTTGGACCCTTTGCCCCCCCCCCCCTGGAAAAACTTGAAATGACGTCCCTGAAAAACAGGACGAATTTTCTTTATAACTTCACATCAAATACTTTGGTCCAATAGACTGGGTTTCCTTAGTAATTTTTCTCAAATTATCAAATTAAATTTTTTTATTTTAGCATGATGTTTTTTTTTTTTTTCCTTTTAAGATCTGTAACGATAGTGACACTTTATAACAGTTCTATTTTGAAAGTTGCATTTTGAGCTCAAATGACGACGAAGTCTTACATAAGGCACAGCAACTATGTAAAAAATTACTATGTTTATTTACATTCAAAATTCCCAATGTTCCTCAAAATTCTGGGTTTATTCTCCAAAATTCCCGGTTTTTTTCCCGGCTCTAAAAAACATTGGGTTTTTTGCATCTCTACCTACTAGTAAAACAATTTATATTTCCAACGAACAATTTCTGAAGTTAACCTTTCCGAACCGGGTGGTACAGCATGTGTACCGCAAGTCTTTTTTCCTTTGAGGACGGGGTTGAAATCTTCGCTTCTACCCTTTGGAACCGGGGATTTTTCCAAAATTTCATTCCCCCCTCACTGGAGGATTACGGCTTTGTATTCGAACCGCGAAGTCATAAAACCTAAGTGTTTGATTGTTCGCCGTTCAGGGTTACTGCTACTTAGTGACCATCGTCCACATTTTGGCCAAAATTGCTGTCCATCGGAGCTAGGGAAAGAGACAAATTTGAATGCTGTTGCAAAATTACTATAAATTATATATTTTTTATTAAAGAAATGCCTTTTGTCTTTTTGCATTGGAAGTAGGAATATTTTCATGCACGACCCCCCCCCCCTCGATCACTCAATAAAATTCGGAGTTTTATTCGATAAATTTTCTCCTTCCCAAAATTTAGGTTCGGGGAGCCCCTATTTATTTTCATTATTACTTAGTGGGCGTTCTTCACTAATGAATAATGTTGCCAGAGTTAAAAATTTAATTTTTATTTCTCGTTGAAAATTTTCCTGCCACTACTTTCCAATAGGTACATTGAGCCAAAACCGCAGAAAATTGAACTATTTCCGCGATTGTAAATAAGTTCGTGAATAATCACATTTCCATGGCTCAATTGTTCAATTCTGCGATTTGTAGACTTTCGACGCCGTGGAAACATGAAAAGAAAACTCAAGGGACTTCATTCCTTGAAGCTTATTTGTGCAAAACGTGTGCCGCTGAGTTTGAAAATAGATATCTCAAAAGCTTTCAAATGAAAGAATGTCCGCTTACTATCACAAAGCAACTATTCTAAACTATCGGCGCGAGACAAGGCATGTCCGAACTTAGCGGCCGCACAAAAACATCTCGAGGGGCCCCCATGACACATTCCAAAAATGCACAGCTGTCAGCGGCGCTCTTTACAAGCTCCCCACAATATTACACACGGCTCCCCAAAGACCAGCTTGCCCTTGATCTAAATACAAGTACACAATCAACTGTCTTATTGCTCATTCATTCGAGACACTGTTGAAAGGTGTTATATCTAAAGTTTTTAACAGTGATCTGTAAAGAGGGAAATAACCCCGTCGCACAAAATGTTCATTTTCGAATCGTAAATATAAAAATTTAAAGCAAATTTGAGTATGGTAAAATTTCAGATAAATTTCAAGGTACTGGTCGGCTATCAACTAGAAGTTTCTTTAATGCTGAACACAGATACTTTTTTTTTTTAAATACAATATTTATTAATCGAAATAATAAAACATACATATGAAATGCATTTCACTATTTAAAATTTTTATAGATTTTTTTACTTCAGTTATCTCAAAATTAGTTATAGCATCAATAAATGAATTTGAGAACTTTGAATAATGCATCTTTAGAAATTAAAAAGAAAATTCATACTTCATATTTTTTCACGCGATTCATTTTCTATGTACGTGTTTATAACTGCATAGGTATTTAAATACTTTAGACCTTGGAACAGCCTTGGGTGCCCTTGAGCGTATGTAGTAACGTAATAAATAGAGAAAAATAAGTAAAACAAAGCAAAGATGTTTTTTTCCTTTGTAATTTTGTATCGGAACGCACCAGAATGCCGCTCTCAGACTGCAAAATCCATCACAAAATAATAAGTACAAAATAAATAAATAAATAACGCAATAGCAAAATTCAAGGTATTACTTTAAGTTATTTTACAAAATTAAAATTAGAAAGTTTGCATCCCTTATTTCCTTTCACTTCACTCACAAAACACTTTTTTCTTTGAAATTGATTTCTATTTTGACCTTTATTTCTTTCGTTTTCACATTCCATGAAAATAGGGTCTCAACCATTTAAGCTCCTTTTAGTTTCTTAAACTTTTCCACTCCTTTGAGCACTGATGTGAAAGCTCTCCCCCTTTTCCCACTACCACTACCTCATGCTGTCAGTACAAGTATTGCAATCTAAAAATCGGAATTCAAAACTGAAAAAAAGCTGATTATTTAATGAAAATATAGATATGTTCGAACGCAAAATTTTATATTACATCGAATTAATTGTTAAACTTTTGAAAATCAAGGAACTAAATTCAAATTATTTAAGCTGTAGATGAATTTGGAATATAATACCAATCACTTTTACATCATCAATGGGAGAACTGCTATCATTAGTCCATCACAAGCTTCTGAATATCGCTCTATGTAACTGCGAGAAACCTCATTTTATTTTAATTTCAATGTACTGGCTTGCTATAAATTTTGATTTATGTATGAAAAAGCTAAAATTCTTGATATATGAGGGAGGGGGACGGGGACTCCGCTATAAAACTGAAAAAAAGGAACAAAAAAGAAGACAATGTCGAAAATATTTATCATGTCATCACAAAACTAAGCAAATTTTAGTGTTACATTTTCATTGCATTTTTTAAACATTCAATTATTCCTCCCTTGAAATTCTTTCATGCCCACTGGGATCTCATATTAAAAACTCCTGCCCTAAAAAATGAGAAAAGAAATTTCACGCTTAAGAAAAAATCCATTAGCCTCTCTTTCCCTCTGTGTATGGATGGTAATTACAGTATTTGTGTGCTACCTGGTAGGACAGACAAGGTAACAAACAAAATAAATAAATAAATAAATAAATAATTTTTATTGTAAGTCAAAGAGTAGCAACTAACAAAATTCTTAAAACGGTATCTTCCCCTCCCCCACCTTTTTTTTTTTGCTTAAGCTCATTAAAATGAAAAATGTTATTATTTATTTCTTTTCTTTATTCATTTTTATTAGTTTTGAAATTTAACAAATAAAAAAATATATTTCTGAACAGAAAACTTAATTTCGAAATTACAATTGCAAAGAAAAATAACCCAGAAAAAAGACAGCCTGATATCATCGAAAAACCTTTTTTCGTATGATTTCTCTTCAAAAGTTTTTGTTTGTGATTATTTCGTCTGATAAATGAATAATAAAACGAAGCATGTTAAAAAGCGATAAATAAAAATGAACAAGGAAAATATTAGTCAGAAAAAATAAAAAACTTTTTTTATGCACGCATTTTTTTTTTTTTTTTTTTCCTCTTAGTACTACAAATTAGTAAAGTTATTCAAACGAAGGAAAACGGTTTCCAAAATGCATGCCAAAGTGCCACTTGGCGATTTATTTTCATCGAAGGAGTCAACACTAATCCCCTAACAATGGACGCTCTGTTACCACCTTTTCTAATCCTACTCTGGTGGGGGAGAAAAAGTCCGGTACAGCAGTTGTACCTTCCCGTCTTCAGAGGTAAAAAAAACTGCTGTTCAACTGTCGTACCGCCCGTCTCGAAAGGAACTTTTTTTTACGAATACCCCGGTTCCTAAAGGTTAAAGATTGGAAAATTCTAAGATTACCTTTTTGCAAATGGCCCAGTGAAAAAATGTACTACAAAATTTATGCGCATCTTAACAGCTGTTGGAACACATATTTTAGTATTCAGTTTTTATATATAATGCCTCTAATAATGTACTGTTTTAAATTAACTTGTGTGACCCACACGGATGTGCACGGGCTTTAACCTTTAGGAACCGGGGTATTCGTAAAAAAAAGTTCCTTTCGAGACGGGCGGTACGACAGTTGAACCGCAGTTTTTTTTACCTCTGAAGACGGGAAGGTACAACTGCTGTACCGGACTTTTTCTCCCCCACCAGAGTAGGATTAGAAAAGGTGGTAACAGAGCGTCCATTGTTAGGGGATTAGTGTTGACTCCTTCGATGAAAATAAATCGCCAAGTGGCACTTTGGCATGCATTTTGGAAACCGTTTTCCTTCGTTTGAATAACTTTACTAATTTGTAGTACTAAGAGGAAACAAAAAAAAAAAAAAAATGCGTGCATTTCAAAAAAGTTTTTTATTTTTTCTGACTAATATTTTCCTTTTTCATTTTTATTTATCGCTTTTTAACATGCTTCGTTTTATAATTCATTTATCAGACGAAATAATCACAAACAAAAACTTTTGAAGAGAAATCATACGAAAAAAGGTTTTTCGATGATATCAGGCTGTCTTTTTTCTGGGTTATTTTTCTTTGCAATTGTAATTTCGAAATTAAGTTTTCTGTTCAGAAATATATTTTTTTATTTGTTAAATTTCAAAACTAATAAAAATGAATAAAGAAAAGAAATAAATAATAACATTTTTAATTTTAATGAGCTTAAGCAAAAAAAAAGGGGGAGGGGAAGATACCGTTTTAAGAATTTTGTTAGTTGCTACTCTTTGACTTTCAATAAAAATTATTTATTTATTTATTTATTTATTTTGTTTGTTACCTTGTCTGTCCTACCAGGTAGCACACAAATACTGTAATTACCATCCATACACAGAGGGAAAGAGAGGCTAATGGATTTTTTCTTAAGCGTGAAATTTCTTTTCTCATTTTTTAGGGCAGGAGTTTTTAATATGAGATCCCAGTGGGCATGAAAGAATTTCAAGGGAGGAATAATTGAATGTTTAAAAAATGCAATGAAAATGTAACACTAAAATTTGCTTAGTTTTGTGATGACATGATAAATATTTTCGACATTGTCTTCTTTTTTGTTCCTTTTTTTCAGTTTTATAGCGGAGTCCCCCGTCCCCTCCCTCATATATCAAGAATTTTAGCTTTTTCATACATAAATCAAAATTTATAGCAAGCCAGTACATTGAAATTAAAATAAAATGAGGTTTCTCGCAGTTACATAGAGCGATATTCAGAAGCTTGTGATGGACTAATGATAGCAGTTCTCCCATTGATGATGTAAAAGTGATTGGTATTATATTCCAAACTCATCTACAGCTTAAATAATTTGAATTTAGTTCCTTGATTTTCAAAAGTTTAACAATTAATTCGATGTAATATAAAATTTTGCGTTCGAACATATCTATATTTTCATTAAATAATCAGCTTTTTTTTCAGTTTTGAATTCCGATTTTTAGATTGCAATACTTGTACTGACAGCATGAGGTAGTGGTAGTGGGAAAAGGGGGAGAGCTTTCACATCAGTGCTCGAAGGAGTGGAAAAGTTTAAGAAACTAAAAGGAGCTTAAATGGTTGAGACCCTATTTTCATGGAATGTGAAAACGAAAGAAATAAAGGTCAAAATAGAAATCAATTTGAAAGAAAAAAGTGTTTTGTGAGTGAAGTGAAAGGAAATAAGGGATGCAAACTTTCTAATTTTAATTTTGTAAAATAACTTAAAGTAATACCTTGAATTTTGCTATTGCGTTATTTATTTATTTATTTTGTACTTATTATTTTGTGATGGATTTTGCAGTCTGGGAGCGGCATTCTGGTGCGTTCCGATACAAAATTACAAAGGAAAAAAACATCTTTGCTTTGTTTTACTTATTTTTCTCTATTTATTACGTTACTACATACGCTCAAGGGCACCCAAGGCTGTTCCAAGGTCTAAAGTATTTAAATACCTATGCAGTTATAAACACGTACATAGAAAATGAATCGTGTGAAAAAATATGAAGTGTGAATTTTCTTTTTAATTTCTAAAGATGCATTATTCAAAGTTCTCAAATTCATTTATTGATGCTATAACTAATTTTGAGATAACTGAAGTAAAAAAATCTATAAAAATTTTAAATAGTGAAATGCATTTCATATGTATGTTTTATTATTTCGATTAATAAATATTGTATTTAAAAAAAAGAAGTATCTGTGTTCAGCATTAAAGAAACTTCTAGTTGATAGCCGACCAGTACCTTGAAATTTATCTGAAATTTTACCATACTCAAATTTGCTTTAAATTTTTATATTTACGATTCGAAAATGAACATTTTGTGCGACGGGGTTATTTCCCTCTTTACAGATCACTGTTAAAAACTTTAGATATAACACCTTTCAACAGTGTCTCGAATGAATGAGCAATAAGACAGTTGATTGTGTACTTGTATTTAGATCAAGGGCAAGCTGGTCTTTGGGGAGCCGTGTGCAATATTGTGGGGCGCTTGTAAAGAGCGCTGCTGACAGCTGTGCATTTTTGGAATGTGTCACGGGGGCCCCTCGAGATGTTTTTGTGCGGCCGATAAGTTCGGACATGCCTTGTCTCGCGCCGATAGTTTAGAATAGTTGCTTTGTGATAGTAAGCGGACATTCTTTCATTTGAAAGCTTTTGAGATATCTATTTTCAAACTCAGCGGCACACATTTTGCACTAATAAGCTTCAAGGAATGAAGTCCCTTGAGTTTTCTTTTCATGTTTCCACGGCGTCGAAAGTCTACAAATCGCAGAATTGAACAATTGAGCCATGGAAATGTGATTATTCACGAACTTATTTACAATCGCGGAAATAGTTCAATTTTCTGCGGTTTAGGCTCAATGTACCTATTGGAAAGTAGTGGCAGGAAAATTTTCAACGAGAAATAAAAATTAAATTTTTAACTCTGGCAACATTACTCATTAGTGAAGAACGCCCACTAAGTAATAATGAAAATAAATAGGGGCTCCCCGAACCTAAATTTTGGGAAGGAGAAAATGTATCGAATAAAACTCCGAATTTTACTGAGTGATCGAGGGGGGGGGGGGTCGTGCATGAAAATATTCCTACTTCCAATGCAAAAAGACAAAAGGCATTTCTTTAATAAAAAATATATAATTTATAGTAATTTTGCAACAGCATTCAAATTTGTCTCTTTCCCTAGCTCCGATGGACAGCAATTTTGGCCAAAATGTGGACGATGGTCACTAAGTAGCAGTAACCCTGAACGGCGAACAATCAAACACTTAGGTTTTATGACTTCGCGGTTCGAATACAAAGCCGTAATCCTCCAGTGAGGGGGGAATGAAATTTTGGAAAAATCCCCGGTTCCAAAGGGTAGAAGCGAAGATTTCAACCCCGTCCTCAAAGGAAAAAAGACTTGCGGTACACATGCTGTACCACCCGGTTCGGAAAGGTTAAGGCTGACAGAAACTCTTTGAGAGCATGTAAACTTCTCCATTTTGAAATATTTTTTAAAAAAAGGACTTTTATTAATTAAATGTGCGCATAAACTTTGTCAAAGCTCCAAGCAAACTCCATGAAGTAATAAAATAAAAATAACAAAAGTAATAATAATAATAATGATGATAACGACAACTGTCCATCAAAACTCCCTCTTCCAAAGAAAAAAGCATCAAATTTAAATATGTTAAATCAACCGTAGCTGTTTAAAGTTAAATAGTGAAATAATATTTTTCAACTATCCAACCCAAAACAAAACTAACCAAAAAACAAAATTAATGGCTAAAACTATTTTAAAGGGCAACCTTTTATCGATTTTAGAAATTTTGAATTTCAAAAACCACTTTTTCGATACACCCGTACTGTACATTGACATACAGAAGAGAACCAATTATCCGGGATGTTTGGGACCACAGTTATCCCGGATAACTGAATTTCCCGGTTTTCTGGATCGCTACGAAGTGATAGTTGCCAATTTTGTTTATAAAACCCAAGTTACTATAACAAATAGAAATGCATCTTAAAATCTGAAGAGAAAACGATCCAGAAGTGCTTATAGATAATTACAATATTAAAAATTTCTGAGCTATATGCCACTTATATGGTATTTATGAAGAAACCGTTCATATTCATTTAGGTATTTCAAAAGAAAAATAAAAAAGCTCTTCATTTTTTAGAAATTTGCCGA